>CM044957.1:30396648-30438206 GCA_024516035.1 Bactericera cockerelli | reverse complement strand
AAACTGAGCATATTTTTTGACCATCGTGTTGTACTAAAACTTATAATAAGTAGATAATAGGTATGTATTGATGTATCCTAATGTCGTTTTGCATTGGTATGTAATTATGTATGCCTTATATAATGAAATAAAAGAAATAGTGAAGCCGACAACTAAATGCAAAACATACAGACATGAATAGCTCAAGATCCAAGATGAATAGTCTCCACAGGACAAATACCAAACAAAACAGAACTTACTAAATATTCCCCACAGTAGCATTTACATATAATTTACTGCACATCTTGTGTGGCGTTCGTCAGAGGCACTTGGCACTATTAGAAGATTCATTCAGAAGATACTGGGCGGTTACCCGTACAGCGCTACTGCATGAAATAGTCATACCTAATGCTGTTGCGTTGATGTTATATGGGCGTAAGTTGTGCTTTAAGGCTGGCTAAGGGGTTCTCTTCTCATAATTATTTGACTCATAAAGAGGAACCGAGAGAATAGCAAGTGGTGATTTATGCCGCTGGGTATAAATAATCACAAGTGCTCAAACTAGCTTTACTAATTTTCTTTGCTAAACTTGGGACTTGAACTGACCTATCTCTAGGTTACAAGTCCGCCGCCTTATCGATCAAGCTTCCTAACAACTCAGGTCGGTTTAATTTCAGGTGTTTTAAAGAGAGTTGGCCCTCCTTCTAGCTAAAGATTAGGGGGGAAATAAACAACACGAAACTTTTGTTCCTCGAATGACCTCCCATGATGATCAGGAGAGGTTAGGGCAAAGTTTTGTCCCAAGTTTAACTTGCTTTTTGTATTTATTATTTTTGTTAGTCGGAATAAAATAATAATAGCACTTCAAACACTCGAAAATCCCTCTGATAAAAGATGACGGTTGCAGTATTTTCCTACCGTCAGACTCTACTCTCTATGTCTATGTGCTGTCGAGTCTCAAGTGTCCAATAACGTTTCCCTGTGCCCTGACCACCCAACACGATCCAATGTCACATCATTTGTCATCTCTATTACGATCAACACCACCACCGCTTTAACACACCACACACTATACCTGTCGTCTCATGGTGTGCCATCAGACCGCGGCGTCATCAGAATAAATCAAACAGTTTATCTAGCCGCCACATGATATATTATAATTTAATTTTGTTATTTATGATGACACCTTTAATTATGACTCTTGCGCTGCAGTCTCGTACGTTAAGTTGGGAACTTATGATGCATTCGTTGAATAAAAATATAAATATGTATACAGGGTGGACCAAAAAAACGTTTACACCCGTTAATCGTAGATTACTGACGACATTTCCAGCCCGGATCTGCAATCCGTTTTTTCGGATTCGCCTTTATAACTGCACAAAGTGATTTTTTGCAACTTTCTGAAAAAGTCCGACTTTGGCTTATTCTTCAGGTCAGAACTTTTTTCCTGTTTAAGATGAGTTGATTCTGAACAATTCTGCAGAAAGCCAACAAAATTTCGATGTTTTCAGTTACACTACTTTGTTTTTTACGGTTTGGTTTGGTATCTTTTTTTGACACCTGAATAGAAAAAAACACACGAAAAAACTTTTTTACTAAATAAAACACTCGACATTTGCCCGAACAAATTTTGGCACAGACACGGGCAAGTTTGATAAAAGTTGGCGGCCGTCCCAAGGATGCTAAAAAATAATTTTACGATTTTTTATCACGTGATCTTCTGGGAAAAATTATTAGATGTTTGCCAAAAACTCTTCAAAAATCCTAAGAGTTTTCTAGCTGTAGACTGTGTAAGGGGGTCTTGTATTGTTTACAAAAATTGTTTACATTGCTTTTTTTGAATACCGCGGTCTCACATGCCTTCTTCAGCCAGTTTAGGAAAATTCAAATAATAATTTTCGTGCATTACAGATTGTCCGTGGTGTTAGCTAAATGTGGTAGTGCTAAGAGTATTAATAGCATGACCGAGGTTCAATTCTCGGCGGTCAATATTTTTTTAACTATCAAAAAAATCTGATGGAATATTTTATTCATACCTGTACCTGACCTGTTGTAACACCAACACTTTATGGTTTTTTGGGGGTAATACCATCTGTAAATTGAGTTATATCAGATACTATTGGTATCACAATACACATAATTATTATTCATGTAAGCCCCTGAGAGACTGCCTTGATAATGTAAGGATGGTTTTTTTTTATGCTTCCCTACGAGAGAAAAAAAAAACTAGCGAATTTTCCTAACGAAAATAGAATTTATAAAATAAAGCCAGATAAATTTGTAGGTAGGTTCATCTATCATAAACAATACTAATTAAAGAACAAATATTTACCGATTGCCAAATCTTAATAGAAATCTTGAAAAAAAAAACAAGATAATATTTTGTAAAATTAATAAACTTTTGCAGTCTTTATTATGTTTTATACTATTTTGATATAAACAAAAAGGTACTTAAAAAAACATTTTGTGCTCTCTCTCTCTCTCTCTCTCTCTCTCTCTCTCTCTCTCTCTCTCTATCTCTCCCTTCTCAATTCCCTCAGAGGAACTGTTGGAAGTGGCGTCCACCTTCCTGGATGCAAAGGTTGAACCTCTTCATCATGTTCCCTCGAATGTTGCGGAAGATTCCAGGTTTTTCTGTCAGGTCATCGAATGCCAACAGGATTCTTGTTACCAGATTCTGCTACTCTTGCGTCTCCACTGGTATTTCGTAAACTATGTTTTTCACGTGATCCGAAAAGTTCCTGTTGGCAGCTCCATATTCTAAATGCATACCTGCCATTTCAGCATGCGAATAATAATAATTATGTAACTTGTACAAAAAAAACTGAAGAACTGTAAAGACAATATTTCATAGAATGCAGAAAAATATGCTTGAAAACTATCATCGAGAAACAAACAATCATTCATTTGACTGGCCTTTAATTAATTCCAAGGAAAATGATTATCAGACATAAATAGCTAATTACTCTTTGAGTACAAGACGACCCTACACGGTCAACACTTTTTAGATTTTGAACATCATTTTTGGAGACTTACCTGGTTCGTTTTCCAAGAAGATCACGTGATAAAAAATCGTAAAATTATTTTTTAGCATCCTTGGGTTGGCCGCCAACTTTTATCAAACTTGCCCATGTCTGTGCCAAAATTTGCTCGGGCAAATCTTGAGTGTTTCAAAGTGTAAAAAACTTACATGAGAATTTTTTTTCTATTCAGGTGTCAAAAAAGATACCAAACCAAACCGTAAAAAATAAAGTAGTGTAACTAAAAACATCGAAATTTTGTTGGCTTTCTGCAGAATTGTTCAGAATCAACTCATCTTAAACAGGAAAAAAGTTCTGACCTGAAGAATAAGCCAAAGTCGGACTTTTTCAGAAAGTTGCAAAAAATCACTTTGTGCAGTTATAAAGGCGAATCCGAAAAAACGGATTGCAGATCCGGGCTGGAAATGTCGTCAGTAATCTACGATTAACGGGTGTAAACGTTTTTTTGGTCCACCCTGTATAATATATAGTTACCTATGTACTTTTGTACAAACCATCCCATCATCTAGATTCGAGAACTTACTTATCAGAGAGCCAGTGGGATTTTTGGCCGTAATTGTACATCAGGGATAGTTAGATGTACTAGTAATGACTGATTGATAAAAATAATATCTCCCTTGCATTTATCCCCTATATCCCCTATTAGCTTATGTTGCTATTGGGGTCGGCATTGTTCAACCTCATGGTTGAGGTTGGTAGGGTGGAGCACGTTTTTTAATGGCTGGATGCCCTTCCTAACGCCAACGATTCTATGTTTTAACATCCTGATCAGGACGGGGGTGTTACCCTCCATTTGCTGATGGGAATCGTACCAGCTACCCACATCAACCTCACCCAGCCTGGGTAGGGCGAGAAATACCAGCCTCACGTGTTTGGAGAGAATTTTCTTCAAAAAGTCTGCTCTAACCGGGGATCAAACTCGGGATCTCTGAACTACGGCAGTAGTCACAACCGTTACGCCACGGAGGCTGGCTCTGGTTGATAAATTAAATAAGCGAAACCTGGAAATGGCTGAACAGGAGATGTTGTAAGAAACTTTATTATATGAAAACTTGCTCGTAATTATTTAAGAAGTTTTCCAATTTTGTTGGAGGCATATGTTGTGACGGTTTCACGCGGACCGGGTTCACATTCCATTTTTTTCGAAAAGATGTTCATTTCTATGCAACAAGATTAAATGGCTTTCATGACACAAATTTCTCCAGGCAATTACCACGACCTCTGTCGATAGTATTCTTGTGAATAAAAAGTTGTTAACATTATATTTCAATTACACACATAAAAGTTTACTGTGTGCGCATATCTTGGATTGACCACTTTGTAATAACTCAATCTAATGCACGTCATGTACTTCTATCAAACATTTGCTTAAATTTTCAGACAATCTACGAGTTTACTTAGATGAAACCCATCGAAAACTCACACTCACAGGGAAATTTTAACAATCTTTGTCCAAAAAAAAACGCACAGTTCCGCCACACCCTCTCTATTGACGGCAAGAGAGGCGGAGGGGTCCGTGCTCATCCCTCACGTGTCAGGTCCTGACGACCCCTCCTCCCTCCCCCTCTCCCCCTCCCCCTGCCTCTCAGCACAGCTGGCAGCAAAAGTTTATTTCTATTGGGTTATCGGACAAGTGTATAAATAATATTCAATTGGAAAAGTGTCGGGGTGGCAGACTAGAGGGGGTGGTGTCTTACCTCTCTCACTTCCCTCCCCCGTGTCTTCAGCCTAGCATCCCCCCACCCCACATTTTCTTACTTAGCCCCTGCTTCAACTCAATGCTGGGAGCTGGTGATGTCTTTCACACGAGGGAAAAGCAGGCCGATGATGAGTTGAAATAACCCAATAATGTCACGCTTATATTAGTATGTACCTAACTGTGATTTGTGATGAAATGATTATTAATAATGTACCCACAAAGACAAAAATAATGTTTTATAAAAAAAGTTAAAGTATAACTTCTTTGTGGTGAAGCACAAGGGCTCTTCACAATGTTTGCGGGTAGCGCAGCATTACTAAGCGCTTCCTTTACTTTTCCAAATTATTTTACATTATTCTTTAGGTATTACTCTGGTAATGCCGCCACTAGTCGTTACTCATACAAGCACCTACTCATTTTGCCTCACGAGGTATGAGTGGACCCAAGACATGCAAGTACTGAGCAGATAATCATTCCCAATTTGACATCAGGCTACAACTAAAATTTTATTGGTTATTTGGAATAGATACTTTTTAGATTTCATTATTTTTAATGGCCTGGTATTTTTTTAAAGAAATTTAAATTATATTTTTGCTTCAAAAGGTTTTTTGTATTGTTCTTTTTTTAAATTTATACATTATTTGTGTGTCTGAAAGAGTTTAATCAATCGATTAAACTTTAATTGATTCAAAGAATATACGAATAAACTTGAACGTGAATTTATTGCGTCGCCGCGCATAGGTACCGCGAGTGTGTAAAGGTCTTACTTAACATTTTCTTCTACCCTGAATTCCCTCCGCAGTGTGAGTGAAATCTTCTTGTTCTCTCTTCATAGCTCTCTTTTACTTTTCCTAAACCAAACCTCTTCTTATTTTTTATCCGATTGGACATCACTTCTAGAACTTTCTTCATGAAGAAAAATAAATTGGAAATAAATCGATTGAAAATTTAGCATCCATGTTAGAAAACTTACACCGTAGTTCACCGTACATAATTTTACATGTTAAAGTTTAAACTGTCAATTAATACGATTCTGGAAAAGTTCGATAAACTTGAAATATTGAACATACAATGTAGAATAATGCAAAATGGAAGGTAGGAACCGACCTCAGTAGCTTGATCGATAAGGCGGCGTACTTGTAACCTGGAGGTCGGTGGTTCAAGTCCCGGTTTCAGCGTAGATTTAGTAAAGCGAGTTTGAGTATTTGTGATATCACGAAAGTGATTAATACAAATATATGATAACTTTTTTTTTTAGGAACTGATAGGTAAGTCATTCTGAAAGTAGGTACTTAAAAAGTCATGCTCAAGTTATGTTCTGACAAGCTTTCTGACCATACCTCACCATGCCCACAATGGCCATCGCTGTGAGAGCGCTTGAGTTTGTTGATCAACTTTAACATAAATTATCAGCAATAAGAGAGAAACAATTAAAATTTATTATTTTAACGGACTGCTACAAAATTGTAGTTGCCTTTCGGACACAGCATTACAATCAATCAGGGACATTGTATTCATAGATTTTTTTTCTTTCTTCTATCTGATGAGGTTTATTCTTTCTGGTATTCTTTAGGTTTATTCTTTATTCTTTCGAGTTCAACTTTGGTTTGAATATAAATGTTTTTGTATAATGTGAAGTGTATCTTTCATAACTGTTAGACAGAGTTCTTCGAGTCTTCGTATGTATCCTGAAATTCTAAAAATACGTATCTTTCTACGGCCATTAAAAGAGGATTTTAACCTTCGTTATGTCGGTTCAATTTTAATTCTAATATTATATTATCGTTTGCAGGTTCTAATATTTTTACATAATTATCAGGTGCTAGAAACGACGCCGATAAGTCTCTTAATCAATTGATGTAAAATTCTGGGCCAACAATAATTTTCGAAAACTTTCGTACCTATAACCTATGTTGCATCTAAAACGAGAAAACGTGAGAAGCATTATTAAAGCATCAGAATATCTCGACACTTGAACGGATTTTTTTTTATTTATATATATATATACATAAAAAGAGTATTTTAAAAATTACAGGTCACATTTAGATCAAGTTTCCCACTTTACTCATTGGCTTTCTTGTTAGTTCGTAGACGTAAGGCATATTTCTCTGGAACTTGAATTACCAAGGGACTTGAAACTAAAAGTTTTCTTCCATTCTGAATATAAGTTTAGAACTTTGGGTTCAAGCTGACTTTTGAAAAATTTCTCTTGAAGCAACGACAACAGAATAAAAGTATGAAAGGACTCAACATTTTCCTCTGTATTGTTAAACAATTTTTCTCTCCAGTCTCTCCACACATAAGTTTTTCACAAGAGATGAAACTTCTAAATGTCCCAATCCCTAAAGCTTTCAAAGCTTAGCATACAACATTTAGCTCTCGTATGGGTACAAGATTTCAGCATTTTCACCTTCTTCTTTGGGGGAATATGAAGTAATTGAATGC
This sequence comes from Bactericera cockerelli, assembly GCA_024516035.1. Classification (NCBI taxonomy): domain Eukaryota; kingdom Metazoa; phylum Arthropoda; class Insecta; order Hemiptera; family Triozidae; genus Bactericera; species Bactericera cockerelli. Next base: position 30,431,042 of record CM044957.1, on the reverse strand, counting down.
GCATGCGTGCTAGATACGAGGGGTGAAGTTGGAGCATTTGTCCCCCCACTCCTCTCTTCTTCCGCTGTGACCCTCTTTCTCCCTCCAGTCTTGAATAATGAAACCCGGGAAAATGGATTAACCCATTCATGTGCCCAGTTAAATAAAAATATACACGTACAAAATTAAAATCTAAATTCGTACGTTCAAATACCTACTAAGGCAGGTCGTACACTGAAGAAACGCGTTTCACGAAACGCATTTCTTGAAACGTGAAATTTGGATTTCACAAAACCGATAGATTGAAATACACAGAGGCGCGTACACTGAGTTACAAGAAACTACAGTTTCTAGAAATGCATGAAACGCGTTTCAATAAAACCGAAATATTTGGTTTCGTGTGATTCAGTTTCGTGTGATCTCTTGGTGATAATTAATTATTTAGTATTTAATAGACCGTTGAGGTTATTTTTTTTTATTTTTTTTTTCCTGCTCACAAAAAAAAGGACTTTCAAGTGAAGCTGGTAGAGACTGTAGAAAAGTATCCCTGCCTATATAATTAGAAATTGAAAGAATATTCTAACAGGGACATTGTCCAAAGGAAATGGGAGATGGTGGGTAAAGAAGTGAACTGTTCAAAAGTTTCTCTTATTCTTAGAAGCCAAAGAAAAATGGCTTAGGATGGGTCCTCTATATATCTCCCTTGCCTTTATCCCATATCAGCTTATGTTGCTTTTGGGTTCGGCATTGTTCAACCTCATGGTTGAGGTTGGTAGGGTGGAGCACGTTTTTTTTATGGCTGGATGCCCTTCCTAACGCCAACGATTCTATTTGGTTTTAACGCCCTGATCTGGACTGGGGTGTTACCCTCCATTCGCTGGGAATCGTACCAGCTACCCACATTAACGTCACCCAGCCTGGGTAGGGCCGGAAATGCCAGCCTCACGTGTTCGGAGGGAACAGAATTTTCTTCGAAAAGTCTGCTCCAACCGGGGATCGAACTCGGGATCTCTGGACTACGGGCAGTAGTCACAACCAGACTGAGATCCTCTGTATAAAAAAAATATGATAAATAAAACAAATGATTTATCATTATTATTATTATTATATTGTTATTCATTTATTTTTCATGTAGGTAGACAATATCATCTTCATCGGATGACATGACGAACGAAACTGAACTAAAAAAGTTTCAACAATGTGCGCGGTCTAGTGAAATGCGTTTCGGGAAATTCGTTGCATGAATTGCGTTTCACGAAACGCGTTTCCTCAGTGTACGATCTACCTAAAGTGACCAAGAAACATTCGTTGGCGAATTAAGTTGACTATGTGGGTACATTTATTTATTTATTTATTGATTATACCTAGGAAGCTGTTGTATACGTATTGTTTTTTATTCAGATCGGATTTATTCGGATCGACAACGTATAAAGGCATTAGCGACAAGGACAAGCTATAGCATTAATGAAGTTCAACACACAAGAATCAATGGAACTGTTATGAATATATTATTTTCGTTCAAAATACCTATTTATTTATAAATAAATAAAAACTAATCAGAATTTTAGGTTAAATTCTAGATTTTAAAGGTCAAGCTCTAAGTAAACGTTTTTTAATTAGACTCTATTACATGTCGCTAAGAAAAGCAATATTGACTCCTGATATCAAGATGATTGATACATACTGAATTAAATTAAGGAATTTGTTTGAAGTCTTTTAAGCATTGATGCATATTTTATTAAAATGGATTTGAATATTTATTCGATGGAATAACCATTCCATCGGTCCCGAAATGGGTTAAATGAAAAATATTTTTGAATTTAAAGGGATCAGGACTATTCGGGAGGGTTATAAAACAAAATAAAATATATGAAATCCAGGAATGACAAGAATAGAAACAATGATGATGTAGTCATGATAACAAGAAAAGTATCATTGCCAAGGGTGACCAAAATTGTAAATTTTGAAATGCCATGAAAACGTGATGTTATGTATCCTTTTTTAATTTTAAATTAATTTACGAGAACTGTCCGTTTTTCACAATTTCTCTTTCTTATTCTAATATAATGTAATAAAAAAACTTAGGTTTAAAATTATTAATATATTAAATTAAGGTACCTTTCTATCTTTTTTCATATTTATATCTAATAATTATGATTAGATATTCTAGTAAAAAACTCTCTTCTTTTTCTTCAATTCACTTTCATTTGGTTTTCATCACAAATACTTAATTATAAATAGAATAAAACATTGTTCGATTCAAAAAATACTTACAGAGGATCTAGGATTCAAGTGATGGTCACAGTGGAAAATTTCTCTTAACTGTTAGGTGCCACAGGCTTGCGTTAGGTTTGGTCTGCCATTCTTCAATGTTACTACGATGAGGGGATGCTCGTACCAACAGAAAAGTCACAGCTTGAGTACCCCTGCACTTCACCCTCCCTTATAAGTTGTAACTTGGAGGCACCCCTGTTCATATCTCTGAAACTAAGAGTAATAATAATAACCAAAGTCACGTTCTACTCCAAGGAAATAACTTAATAATAATGATAATAATAAATAACATCAGTAGTATTATACAAGAGGGTTATTATTGTAATATTGTTGATGATATAAAAAATAAGCGTAGTAATAATAACTATGATAGTTATAATAATAATCTTCGAAATGTTTTATGCCTGAAGAATAATAATAACCCCTCTTATTATTCTGTGAGTAAAAAATAATGAAGAAACTTAACACGTTGTGAGCGTTTAAATATTATTAACACATAGACTGCGTTGTGTTGAACAATCCTATTAATAAAATGCCTTCTACTTAAGTGGTCCTGAAATAATTTACTTATGGAGAGTAAATTAGGTGTCAAAAATAATTATATAGGTTTACAAAAAATTGGGTGTCTTTTCAGTAACTTACAAAGAAAATCCTTTAAATCGATTACACTTCAGCAAGTAATGAATCATGATATTTTACTCCTGAATTTTGACAACATAGGTAGCTCAGTGGTGAAGGCGGCGAAACGAGAGATACCAGAGGTCGCAGGTTCGAAACCCATCCGGAACATGACAAGTTTATATCCTCCCATTTGGAATTTTTACCACATAATAATATGTCTTAGGCTTACTGCTGGAATAATGGGACTTAATAATCCTAATCGGACAGTATAAATAAAGTGATATTATTATTATAACCGCATGGAAGACATTTTTCATGTCTCGAAATTTTGTCAAATATTTATAAATAAAAAATTAAATGTCCAATAAAATACTCTTGACTGTCGATATATTTTCTCTATTGGCTTCAAAAATAATTTGCTACTAATCTTATTCTCCCAGGGGCAAGGACTTCGATTGTTATATACCTCTCTTTAAATAAATGTTCTTTAAAAAAAAATCTTATTCTATAAGTTGTATGGCCTGATTCACCGGTAGCCCATTGCCAACCTATAATCCTCACACAAGCTATTTTAATGTCTATTTCATGTCGAAATAAAGCTGAACATTCGTTCTCCTTTCTGATTCCAAAATGTGATTTTTTTCCATCTTCTAAGATTTGCAGAATCCGCCACTGGGGCTCGTTGAGAATTCGTCCACCCGCCACTGGCCCCCACTCCCCGCTGGGTGAGGAACGCTCGTAACATAATTGTTTCCTTTTATCCTTCTTCCCTCCGCTTCTGCTCCATCCTCTCCAATATAGCTTCATTATCCTTCATTCCACTCTCGGGTTTCTTTCCTCTCGGCTGGTGAGTTTTAGTTTACTTTTATATCGTCACTCTGAGGGAGCGCTAGCGTTGCTGTAATACTTGGAAAATAAATAGGTAATACAAAATTACAAAAAAAGAACTTGGAATGAAGAAGTAATGGAACTGTTCTCACGCTGCTGTATGGTTGGGTTCACATAGTCAAGGACCAAGGCAGTGAGCTACTGAGCAGTGAGCACCTAGTTCCAATGTTCACAAGGACAGGCTGTTTTCTTCATTGTTTTTTTTTTTTTTTTCATGAAGTTGAATATTGTCTAAATTGAATTTATCAAACAGGGATTCTAATTTATTTGGTCGGCTTGTTCTTTAACTGGCTTTACATTAAGGGTAGGTAATAAATATATGAATGTCATTGATAAAATGAGAGTATACACCGCTATGCTAATCTACCTCCAACCTGATATCTAAATACAAAAATCATTATTATTAGGATTAAACTCTTGTGAAGATTAACACAAATATGATTACCATTACATATAAATCTTAACAGCCGAATAGTAGGTGTACAATAAAATTGAACATCTACAGAGCGGCGCGGAAGATACAATTTTCGGGGTAGTAGACGGAATTGCAAAAGCATAACTAAAATGAACTGTCCGATTGCAAAAGTAAAGTTGTCCGCACTATATGAACAAAACCAGCCCGTTGTTACTCAACACGACATCAATCTAACAACCTTGATGATGGCCAAACTGATACGGAGCAATGCTAGGGAGCTTTGGCATGTTGACAAAAAACCTTATAGCCCCAGTATGAATACATTAGCAAAACATAAATATGTAGATAACGAGACAAATTTTTGCACTGCACACTCCCGAAAATACTTTTTCGCAATTTATTCTCAAGGATATATTGTTTAGTATGGCAAATTTTGTCCGTTTGGTGATTTGTACATGAATTGATACAGAACTTAGTGAAGGTATATTTCTTATCATTTATCAATGACCCAACTCAATATTCTCAGAGTACGGAATAGGTAAATTGAGACAGAACTTAGTCCTAATCGGGCAGTATAAATAAGGCGATATTATTATTAATCTCTTCTCACTTTTAGGTATTTTTAACTGTATTTTTATACAGTTTTTAATTTATTAATTACTGGTTAAATTTTTCTGAAGGAATGTTACGATTAGGTAATTTATGTGGATTTTCAAAATTTGAATTTTGAATTTTTGTTCGCCTTACAATTAGAGAGAAAAGGAAAGGAAAAAGATCCCAAGTCCACAGCGATGGCGCATGTTGAATACACCAGTTCTTGTGAGATTGCTGAAGTGATCCCCAGATTCCCCAGATTCGAAACAGCAGGATGTTGTCTATTTCCAGCTCAACCCAGGCTGGGTGGGGTAAATGCGGGTGGCCGGTTTGTATAGATTTCCTGTGAATGGACTCTGAAGGTTTGCAACCTCACCTCGTCCTAAATAACCTTAGAGATGTTAAAGAGATGTTAGTACATATTATATTTAAATTTTGAATAAAATACCATGAGAATTAGGTGCATTACTCTAATTTGAGAACAGTGCCTTAACAACATTTACATGATTATACTCTATTTGATTAGTATGTTGTGAAAAGATCCATATGGGTCCCAAGCCCCAAGACTCAAAGTGAATAGGACTCCCCTCCCTCATCGTTTTGTACCCTCCCTTCATCTCGAACAGACCCCTTGCTATCCTCTCCACCCACCTATCATTTAATCCTTTCCCATTGTCCTCTGGCTTTCCATTGTGTCTACATATTTCACTTTTATGATACCTAGTTAGTTACCGACGAAAACAACCAAACGTAATGAGGAAGCGAAGCGACGTCACCAAGTGAGTTTGTTTTAACTTATGTTCTGGACGGTTCGTTTGTATGTCTGTCTGTTCCGCCATAACTCTCGACCGGATTCTTCAAAATTGTTGAAATTTGGTAAACATGGGGTCTTAGAATTTTACCCATTGTTTTTGGGTCGATTTTTGAGGCCACTCGGGGCCGCATGGGGGTCGTTTTTGTGAAAAAAACTTACTTGGGTATCAAAAATCTCAGTGTGAAGAACGACCTATAGAAAAAAAACATAATATAATACCAGATAAATTAATGTGACTAGAAGGTTCGCGAATGGAGGGTCACACCCCTAACGTGGTATGACCATGCAGTTGAAAGCGACGTCAAAACCCAAATTTAACAACAACAAAAAAGTCCAAGTAAACTTTATACCTATTTTAATCTCTTCTGGAATGCGGACAAGTGATCTCCCGTAATCAAGGCTTGGCAATTAGTATAGCACAGAAATAGAACATTAATTTTATCACCAGGACCTACATACATACTTACGTAATGGCCGGTAATGGTGCTCTTAGCAAATTCACATTTGAACATGGGTAATTAAGATTTAAGAAATCAGTCAGAAGTAGAAACATATACTTTACATACCTGGCTTTAATTATAGGCACTATAGTAATACCATAACAAACAGAGAGATCTTATCTTTGGAGTATAGCTTACTTTTAAAATATCACTGCATGTGACATTGTAAATACCTATATGTATATAAATTTAATAATTAAAATGGTCATTAAAATCGACTTCGACAGGTCATTAACATGGCTAAAATAATCGAAATTCCATGATTTTTAAGAGATTATAATAGAATAAGTACGTACGAATAGAATAGTTTGTAGGAATGTTTATAATAATAAATATATAGTCGGTGTGGATCAAATACTCAGAACCTAGGGGGACACAATCTCATTCGGTCACCCAGATATTGATCCTATACAAATTACGTAAACAACCACAGCTCATACTCTCGGTAATATGTACCATGTAAATAAATAATATGGAAATTTCTTGCCAATTTTGTCATTGAAACGAGTACATATATGTTTAATTGTAAATAAGTATATTGTTATCTTGGACATTGTCAAAATAAAAAAACTCTTACTTTCTCGCGCGGAAACACCCGGATAACGATAATCCTACGCATGCAAATTTCGCAATCAATTCAAAATTTAAATTTCAAGTGTGAATTTAAATGGAGCTGTTTTGGTGAATTCGGAAATTCGGCCGGTAACTGAATAATTATGATATACATACATATAGTCTACAGATCTGCACACGTAGTCTGTATAAAAAGTATCGGGATTTATTTGGAAAATAGATTTAATGTAGATATTGATATAAAACCTTAATATTCTTCAAAGTACTTAATAATACTTAATATTCTTGGGCATTGACAAATTTTAAAAGTGACATTTCCGTGAGTTGAATACCCTCTGGTAGGAAGATTCCAACGGCTGAGTATGAATTGGGTCCGAGAATAATTTTGAAAAAAGGGTCACGTATGAATTGGGTCCCATAATTTGGGACCCAATTGATACGTTGGGTCCCCCAACGTATTAATTGGGTCCTTTGGCGTATGAATTCGGTTCCTAGATAGAATTCACAAAATGGATATTTTTTGATTAATTTATTTTATTTATTTATTCTCTAATAAATCTGTCCTATTGTTGATTAGTTTCACAGAACACTTACAGCTTTGTACAGCAATATCCATCTCTCCACATCTCCTTTTAATAACTTTGAAGCTGAATTTGAATCCTTCAAATACCAACAAAAAGTTTTTGATCTTTCACTCGTAATGAACTCCATTATTTATTTCTTTATTTTATAAACACTGCTTTGATGAATGACACTGATGAACTAATAGTCAAGCTTATCTACCTATGTACTATGTATATTATTATACACCTACAAGGAAAATTAATAATACTATTCAGCTAAATTCAAGGGACCGAATTAACCTATGAATAGACAGCCATGACGGCGTTCTTTGAGGAAAATTTCACGTTTAAAAAAAAAAAAATTGTCTACAGAGCCCCCAAATCGGGACTGTAGATGGGTGCAGGAATGGTTGTTATACAATTTTATGTCAGTTATTCAGTCTTTTTTTGAACAAGTATGGCTGTGTGAGTTGTCATGATGCAAGTTCCTTCAATTTCTGGTCTCAGCAACAGGTTGACTCTTGACTCCTCATTATAGGACTTCAAGATAAAAATTGCCATTAATTACTATCCCTCAGGTAAAAGTTACTGTGCACCCCGTAGCATCAAAAAATCTTGGTGTAAACATCACACGACTTTCCTTATCCCCCAAAAAAGAGTCGAATTCCGCCACTGGTGACTCAACGGTAATAGACAACTAAAAACCAATGCCAAATTCGTAATCAGCACTTCAAAATCATTGAATTGATATGTCACAACCCCCATCTAGGATGAATAATAAAAAAAATTAGTCGAAGTGGGTCCCCCTCAAATACCGGTAAATTGGAGCCAGTGTCCAAAAAGTTCAAGATATCAAAAAAATGATCAGAATAGACCCCTATTTTTTTTTTTATCCAAGAAAATGTTATTCAACAACTTTTTTTGTATATCTTTAACAAATTCAAAGAAGCGGCATTTGCGGCCCTGCGGCCGCAGAATGCGGCCGATTTCAGCCAAAAGTTTCGTGGTTGTCTGGTGTATAGCTCTTACCGTTCTCGAGATATCCTGTTCACAGACACACACACACACACACAGACAGATAGACAGAGCACGGACCAATGGCTGAAAACAACTTTTTGGTATCCTGAGGCTATCATCTATGATTCGTCCAGAAATGTGAAAAACTGGTAGTCAAATTTTCGACGAATACAATACTTTCCTTATTAGATAAGGAAAGTAAAAAAATACGATGATCACGAAATTCACCTTAGATTTGCACATTTAAGCCTATTTTAGGGTGAGCCTTTCATTCTTTTTTTAGCTTGTTAGAGTCACTCGATACAAGAGGTTCACTATAAGCACGATGTAAACTGAACAGGAGTTCGCAAACAAACGAAACTTGGTGCATTTTAAACCTGAGAGATTTAGCTTTCAATCTCAACAAGTTTAAGTAAGCTGATGCATGCCGTTGCCTGGCAGTAAAATCATAAGTACAACAAGAGTCTTCAGTTTTCGACACACACCATTCTGTTTCACCCTGTATAAGTACAACACTAATCCTATCCATTCCTATCTGCTCAAGAGTCTTCAGTTATCAACAAAAACCATTTTGTTTCACCCTGAATAACTACAACACTAATCCTATCCATTCCTATCTGCTCAAGAGTCTTCAGTTATCAACACAAATTATTCTGTTTCACCCTGTAGAAGTACAAAATTAATCCTATATATTCCTATCTGCTCAAGAGTCTTCAGTTTCAACACACACCATTCTGTTTCACCCTGTATAACCCCCCTGTATACAACACTAATCCTATCCATTCCTATCTGCTCAAGAGTCTTCAGATATCAACACATACCATTCTGTTTCACATTTTATCTTAATATATAAATGTCAAAGACACTGACCACTGACTGACCACTGACTGATCATCGCTCTACAGCCTAAACCGTAAGTCCTAGGAAGCTGAAATTTGGTAGGTAGCTTTGTCTTATAGTCTAGATGTGCAATAAGACGGGGTATTCGAAACTCCCACTACAACACCTGCCATTGGCGAAAAAGGATTTTTTGCTTTCACGGCCATGCCTCGGCCCTCAAAGCGGGCGACAGCACGCTAGTAAGTACATACAACAGTAATCCTATCCATTCCTATCTGCTCAAGAGTTTTCAGTTTTCAACACACACCATTCTGTTTCACCCTGTATAAATATAACACTAATCCTGTCCATTTCTATCTGCTCAAGAGTCTTCAGTTTGTTTCCAAAACAGAGAGGCAGACCATTTTCTTAGTATTTGTCGAAAGGCCATAAATCATCGTCATGCCGTTCAAAGTTATATAATTATGCATTGTCTAGGTGCATGGTGCATAGGCTAGTATGTTAGCCAAAACCAAGCAAGACACGTGCATGTATTTTACGAGAAATATCAATTTACCATGGAATTTAAAATTTGTATATTTTCCCTGTTCTTGTTTTTTGAGAAATAAAATTACTTCTCATGTGTGCTGCATGTATTATTAAACCGAAAGGAATGGTTTATATAACGACGAATCTCAGCACAAATTTTATTTTGAATTCTTTTTGCTGATATTTAATTACTGCTAATATTTTTATATTATGCTTTATTAGGTAAAGATAAAGTACAATATTTACAGTAAAATACAATGAAAATATAAAGAAAAAATAAATAGATTGATCAAAGAAACAAGAACAAAAGAGAGAATAGAGCTAATGTCCTACCTACAAGGCGGGGTTATTGCCTGTGGCAATCTCTTCCACACAAAGTGATTCTTTTTTAAGATGGTGTGAAATAAAATGGGCTCAAAATAGTGAACAAGATAGTGGGCGGTGTAGGCGATTTTTTTTGCTGAAACTTAATTCCCTAAAAAATTTAGGAATACGGCTTTTTGCGTTTTTCTATATTTTCAGCTGTTCTTGAGATACGGGGGGTGGGGTGGCAGTTTATGGACACCCTGTATGTAAATGCGAAAGACTCATTGATTTCGATTTCTCAGCACTAGTATCTCTTAGAAGGCTGAAATTTGGCATGTATGTCATCTTTAAGTCTTAAGTACGCAATAAGAAAGGATTTTGAAATATTCTCACGGGGGCGCCAGCCGCGGGGGAAAAGGGGCGCACTTACATAAAAAAAACGCGCTTTTTAACCTTTTTATCACTGTTTCTTTGTACCGGTAAATTTCTGGTGGCTAAAAATGTATGTATAGTTGTATACGTTGATTTTATATTGTAGACGTGTAATAAGAAAAGATTTTATTAAATTCCAACAGGGGCGCCAGCCGCGGGGGAAAAGGGGCGCATTAAAATAATAAACGAGCCTTTTCATCACTGTTTCTCAGTACCGGTAAATTTCTGGTAACTAAAAATTTATGTATAGGTTGATTTTATATTGTAGATGTGTATTTGTGTAATAAGAAAGGATTTCATTATTTTTCAAATGGGGTGCCAGCCGCGAGGGAAAGAGAACGAGTCCTAAAAAATTGGATGAACGACACAAACTTACATCACTAACAATATTGTACATAGGTAACTAATGATATTTGTAGATACATAAAACGCAACGTTTGTCATCCAGATGACAGGACATTTGACAACACTGCACGTCAAGCATTCATTATGATTTGTTCAAACAGTTCCAGCAGTCAGACCTAGCACACACATCCAACATCCTTGTTCAAATATTTAAACTCAAAGCCGATACTCTGTTCAAGTGAGAGAGCGAGAGAGAGAGAGAGAGAGAGAGAGAGAGAGAGAGAGAGAGAGAGAGAGAGAGAGAGAAGAGAGAGAGAGAGAGAGAGAGAGAGAAAGAGAGAGAGAGAGAGATTTCAGGCAGCAGTGAAGCAAGCAGCAAGGCAACAAGCAACAAGCAGTACGCGGCCGCGGCACAATGGAGGCAACTAAGCAGGGGACCTTTTGAACGAAGAGATTATACACGCCAAGAATGTGAGCGAGAGAGACAGAACGTTATTAGAAAGAGTGAGAAAATAAAAGAGAACACGTTTTGTGTTTGGAAATGAAATTACATGCTTGGCGGCTCGTCGCTATAGTGTCCATGAAAAGTTGCTTTGAAAAAAATCCGCCAGGGTATGAGTTGAACGGGTTGAACCACTGGAAGAAAGTTATACGGACATTAACAAAGCATTCGATCAAGTTAGGTTAGGTTAGGTATAAGGTCAAAAGTCTATTTCAACTCATGAAATTCAAATTGTTATTAATTTGAATTCACTTCCGTTTGCCGCAGGGTGACTAGTGACTACATAAATAAAATCTATAGTTCAATTCAATTTACAATTTGTACATAATAGGAACTCGTTATTTGTTTTTGATACAGTGAGACTTCTAGTACTTCTACGACTGACTAGTAAACTTACCTTAGCTATTGATATACCTTAATTGCGGTTGCGGATGCGAATGATGAAAAATCATCATAAATAAGTACCTAATAACAAAGTTTCATGATAGTTCAGCATACTCTTTGAATGAATTTGAGGACGGGAATGGACTGAAAAGAGTTTTTAGTTATAATGTATAGCTAAATCAATGTAAAATTCGTAATCAGCATCTCAAAATCATTGGATTTGATTTGTCACAACCCCCATCTAAGATGAATACTAAAAAAGTTAGTCTAATCGCGGGACTCTCCAAAATAACGGTAAATTGGGGCGGGGTTCCAAAAGGGTCAAGATATCAACAACAAAAAATAATATAAACAGCTATTATTTTTTTAGTCGGAGAAAATGTTTTTAACTGTTTTTGTATAATTAACCAATCCGAAGGAACGGCCCTTGCGGGCCTGCGGTCGCAGAGTGCTGCCGATTTCAACCGAAAGTTTCGTGGTTCGTGTGAAATATAAAATAAACTTCCAAACCAAATTTCAAATCTCTCTAGCTCTTACCGTTCTTGAGATATCGTATTCACAGACACACGAACGGACGGACGGAAGAACGGAACAATGGGCAAAAAACAACTTTTTTGGTATTCTGAGGCTATGATTCTTACAGAAATGTGAAATACTGGGTAGGTCAAATTTTCAACGAATATAATACTTTTCTTACTGTAGGAATGTAAAAAGGAGCCCATTACAAATTAGATTTTACATATTTTAAGTAATATGAACAAATAATCTCAAAGACGCCAAACATTTTGTTGAGGTTACACATCTTTTGGGTAGGTACAGATATTTAAAATATTGTCCATTGTGATGTGACTTCCGAGTTTAGTATTCAAACTGAAAATTTGAAATATCAACAACAAAAAAATCTCAAAAACTTTTTTATAAGATGACAAATAAATGACAAAACTTCAGATTATTTTTTTTTTCTTCAAATTTCAACACACCTGCAACACGACGCCTCCTCCGCGCAGTGAATGTGAAAGCCGGCCGACAATATAGTGAGAGGGAACGAGTGAACAACAGAGACAGTCGAGAGATATAATCTAGAAAATGTTTACTTATTCTCAAACGAAACGTGTTCCGTCTGGCAACGCTGCACTCATGCTGTATTTTATGTAGTTTTTTTCTTCTCTGTAATCTTTGTACACACTCCGAGCTACGAATTGTATTTCTACATTTTGAAAATATACTGGGTCTTCCTGATAGCTAAATACTCGTATAGTATATTTCCTAAGTACGTATTTTACCATTCTGGTACGTGATCCACGTAAATAAACTATTTATTGAGCTTTAGGATATTTTTTACATTGAAAGCCAGTTTACAAAACAATTCGTTGAATTACCTGCATTTTTTAGAATTTTTATCTACTAAATTTGAAATTTTGATAGCTCCTGAAGAAGAGAATGGATTACTGACGAGTTTGGAGTTACCTATACTTGTATTTTTATACAAGTGAAGCTCAAAATTATCGAAATCTCTCACTGAGGGAAAAAAGTGGCAATCGCGATCTGGTATCTTTCAAATGCTCAGTATTTCGCCTAGTGAGCAAGCTCATATTGCAATGTTCAGTCCGCGATCTGGTAGTCAACCTTTGAATAACTCACAGGCCTTTTTGAGAAATGCTGAAACCCCGATGACCAGCGGTGTAAGATCCAATAGATAATTCGCCGGGGGGCTTTCTTTTGATACAGAAATTTTGACAGCGGATTCTGGCAGCCGTAGATCATTAACAGATTCTGGAAAAACAAAGTTAGGCCAGCGTCGATAGCGCGTTGAATGCACTGGTTTTCGTAGGATCACCGAAGTTAAGCAACGTCGTAATACTGGAATTTCGGCCCAACCCAGGCTGGGTGAGGTTAAAATGGGTAGCAGTTTTGTGAGTTTCCTACGAATGGAAGTAACACTCTCCTTGAGCAGGTATGACCTGCTTGTGATATGACCATTCAGTTGAAAGCGATGTTGAACCCCAAAAAAAGTTAGCCTGACTGTCTTAGTGCCAAATTATAAAACAAGTCCTTCAAGTTGGTTGAAACTCCGACTTGCCAGCGTCGATGGCGCGTTGAATGCACCGGTTCTCGTTGGATCACCGAAGTTAAGCAACGTCCAGCGACGTGATAAAGATTTTATTTATTCAATTAAGGTTTCGATAGGCAATATATACATAATAAGAAAGTGGTGACAGGACCCACAATGGTTTTTCCCACCGGCCACGCCTGGTTTAGATTATGCAGTTCTGTATAGAAATATTGTACAAAACCAAAGTGGTGCGATATAGGCAACATTTCCTCAGTTTTCCTTTCCACAAAACATCCCAGAATATCTGGTACACAGAGGAATAAAAAATCAGAAAATCTTCTCGCACGAATGCGGTAGAGAGTACAAAATTCACACGACAACAAAATTCTTAAAAGCACTAAATGTTACTTACAACAGGGAAACTTGAAGTAATGAAAATATTTCGGTTCCAAGTGCAGTATGCTATCATGAAAGGTGGGTTTTTAGTGGGTGGAAATCCCCAGGTTGGGTGGTCTTTAAAAAGATTTTCCCCGACCTTCCTTAAAAAATAAAAAAAAAAACATGGAAACACATATCATATTTTTATCATTTTCTAGGAATTAAAGGTTGACCTGGGTTTCTCTAAAAGATTTTTCCCCGACCTTCCTTGTAAAAAAAAAAAAAAAAAAAAAAAAAAAAAAAAAAAAAAAAAAAAAAAAAAAAAAACAGGGTAACACAGTCATATCATATTTTTATCATTTACTAGGAATTGAAGGTTGATATTTTCTTTATATCATTTACAAAGGATGACGGAGAGGGTAGAAGAATGTATGAAAACAATCTAAGTTAATTTGATCTTTATCAAGGATCTCCCAGATCCCTCCCTATTGAATACCTTTGCATATTCTCTTGAATTAATTAAATTCTGGAGATTTCTCAACCAATAACCAAGCAATAAAAGAGATTTTTTGAAATGTTTGAGAGCTCTTTTGGACGAGAGAGAGAGAACATTGTGGCTTATACAATATTCCGTTAATTAGATTTGACACATTTACCATTTTCTCATTCTGTACACCAAACAGAAAATGAGCTACATCCACTAAACTGTAACTAAGCTACATCCACTAAACTGTAACTGAGCTACATCCACTAAACTGTAACTGAGCTACATTCACTAAACTGTAACTGAGCTACATCCACTAAACTGTAACTGAGTTACATCCACTAAACTGTAACTGAGCTACATTCACTAAACTGTAACTGAGTTACATCCACTAAACTGTAACTGAACTACATCCACTAAACTGTAACTAAGTTACATCTACTAAACTGTAACTGAGTTACATCCACTAAACTGTAACTGAGCTACATCCACTAAAATGTAGCTCAGCTACATCCACTAAACTGTAACTGAGCTATATCCACTAAACTGTTACTGAGCTACATCCACTAAACTGTAACTGAGCTACATCCACTAAACTGTAACTGAGCTACATCCACTAAACTGTAACTGAGCTACATCCACTAAACTGTTACTGAGCTACATCCACTAAACTGTAACTGAGCTACATCCACCAAACTGTAACTGAGCTACATCCACTAAACTGTAACTGAGCTACTACATCCACTAAACTGTAACTGAGCTACATCCACTAAACATACATATTATATAGCCAGCGTCGATGGCATGTTGAATACACCGGTTCCCTTCAGAACACCGAAGTTAAGCGACATCCAGCGAGGTTAAGACTTGGATGGGTGACCATTCAAATTCTAATTCTCGTGACGCTGGCTTTTCCCGGCCCCACTCAGGCTGGGTGAGGTCAATGTGAGTAGCAGGTTTGTGAGTTTCCTGCGAATAGAGGGTAAAACCCCCGTCTTGATATGACCATGGCAGTTGAAAGCGACGTTAAATCCCACTTAAAAAAAAAAAAAAAAAAAAAACATATTATATTGTGCTCTGTCATTTCACTTTGCCCAGGAGGTACAGGTTGCACAGATATACTAAATTAGAATTACCAGTGAAGCGGATTGGTGAATTTACCACTTTAGCTGAGATGAGGGTACAGTGTGAATTCATTAAGGGGGAGAAAAGAGGGTGGGGGAGTAATTTATTTAAAAGCATATTTAAATATGCAAAATCTCGGGGGAGCCACAAAAATATAGGGTGGTTTATTTTATGTCTGGTTAATAATTTAGATAAAAAAAATTGTTTTTCAAATTGAAAACATTACAATCATTAATGTAAACCTGAATTGTCAACTGGTATTATTCATTTTGAAGTTAGGTTGAACTTTGAGACTATGTGGAATTTTGATGGGATCTTGAATTTTGATGTACCTAAAATTTGAATTTGGAGAGAATCTGGATAAGAACTTCAATCCTGAGATAACTGAGATGACAGTGAATTTAAATATGAACTTGACAATTGATGTGTGAATTTGAATTCTTTTTTTTTTAAGTGGGGTTTAACGTCGCTTTCAACTGCCATGGTCATATCACGACGGGGGTTTTACCCTCCATTCGCAGGAAACTCACAAACCTGCTACTCACATTGACCTCACCCAGCCTGAGTGGGGCCGGGAAAAGCCAGCGTCACGAGAATTAGAATTTGAATGGTCACCCATCCAAGTCTTAACCTCGCTGGATGTCGCTTAACTTCGGTGTTCTGAAGGGAACCGGTGTATTCAACATGCCATTGACGCTGGCTGAATTTGAATTCTGATGTGAGCTTGAAATTAAGTTTTTTTATAATAACAGGAAATTAGTCTTGTTTGTTTTGTAGTCCTTGAATTTGCTTCTCTCGATATTAATTTTCTTTTAGGAATTTCTTCTATGGGCTGAAAAAGAAACTTGGATAGACAGGTTACTAGAGCGCATTCACTGAGTGTCTTATTTGTAAATAATGTAAATATTGCAGCACGATTACTGATTTTTTATATTAAATTTAATGCCTAATTTTAATTTGCCTGGTGACAAATTCTTAACATTAATAATATAAAGAAAAAGTATTGACTCAAAAATGAATTCGAAAAAAAAAGATCGTCACTAAATGTTTCTTTGTTGTACCTACTCGGTTTTTGGTTCTTCATATTTTATAATTATTTCCTTTGTGTAACGTTTCCAGTGACTTAATAGTTGGGTTTACCCGACTAACCGTAACCGGCCAGTCATAACAACAGCGCAGCTAGTATAAGTAGCTATTATAGTCTAACCAACCCTGTATACATTTTTCATCAACATTAAATATAAGTTACATGTTCAGAAAAACCCTACTTATTAATAGAGGGGTTTACAACCCTTTTTTTATTAAAAATATTTTTCTGACAAAAAAAGAATTCGAGAAAAAGAACAAAAAAAACTCTATGAGAAACAGATTGCCAAGACAAAACTAAACACAGGATCACAATACGTATAGATTTTGTTTCTGCCATGGGATTACCTAAAATAAAATAAATAACGACGTAGTTTTATTTTTTTAATCCTTCAATAATCAAACTATAGAGTCCTTTTACTATAACTGTCTAGTAGTCTATTTACTTTATTGTATCGTATTTAATAAAATAAAAAATAAAATAATGGAAAGAACTTAAAAGGCTTGTGAATTGTGAATAGAACTTCATAAATTGAAATTAAATGCCAACAAGATTAATATATTTTTGGTGAGCCACGCAACAATCAAGCACTTTCATCCACCACAAAAACTGCTATCGTCTGCAGCAGTGCTCAGAAAAAAACTCGAATAAAAAATGTTCATAAAAACAGTGCTTGTTGGTTTCTCTGTATGGCTGAGGGGTGAAAGAGTCTCGATTTGTCTTGCTGTTGCTGTCCCTGTGTATGACAGGCTGTGAGACCGTTCAGATTTCAGATGCCCCTTGACAAAGCTTCTACTAATGAAGCACTTGAGTTCAGCTGATTGTTCAAGCTTCAAGCACGTTAAAAGATAGAATTGAATTGAATGTGATTTTGGTATTAAATCAATCTGAAAAATTGTTCCGTCTCGAAAGATCGAAAATCTAGGTGTTGAAGAAACATTGATTTAACTCTGAAGGAATGAAACCATCATGGGTTTAGCCCATTCTAAGTAGCGTGCTGGGAATTTGGGAGGGACACCCTTAGGTGCTCTGAAAGTTGTCCCTAAATTAACATAAATATCACGTGTCTGCGTCAAAATCAAAAGTTATTCATGGTCAAAGGTCACAAACACTCG
Organism: Bactericera cockerelli; assembly: GCA_024516035.1. Classification (NCBI taxonomy): domain Eukaryota; kingdom Metazoa; phylum Arthropoda; class Insecta; order Hemiptera; family Triozidae; genus Bactericera; species Bactericera cockerelli. The sequence continues at coordinate 30,413,225 of CM044957.1, read as the reverse complement.
GTCAATTTATTTAAACGGCTAGAGAGACTCTTAAATGTAGTTCTCTAACGCAAAATTTTCCAAATTTTTTCGGGATTAAAATTTGTACAGGGTGTCCCAAAAGTAATGCAACAGGCATCAACTTTCGATTTTTAAATGGAATCCCCTATTTTTTAATTAATACTCAAAATCTACGTTTTTGAGATTTTGAGTATCAATTCTAAATTCACCTCTTACTCGATACTTTCACCAAACAGATATTTGGTCAACTCCGCGGAATCGTGGACTTTTCTTCGTAATAAAAGTGTCAAGATCCAAGGTGTGATGCATCGAATTAGTGTAATTTTTCATGCCAAATCACGTGGTGGTACTTGTTTTTTTTTCATAATTTACACGGCTGTTCATACAGCTAGTGATCAAACTGTTGTCCTCCGAGAATCTTACAGGAACATCTTGCTATAGGTCCAGACGTGTTGGTTGAATATGAAAAAAAACCAACTCTACCACGAGATTTAGCATGAAAAACTTCAGTTTTGTTGCTCTAATACACATCGCCAGCTGGACGCAAGAAATAAATACCGAAATAACCAATGAAACATGATCATAAAGGGTAATAAATGGTGTTATTTGGATAGATATGTATATTGATTTTTCTAAATTTGTTTTGTTCAGTGCATATTTTATCTCTTAATATAAAATTAGACATTTACTTTCTTTTTTTAAATGGACAGCAAGGCCAGAACAAAATATATTTCAAAGACCGCAGCTCACACTTGGAGCTGTCAAAATGTCTATTTATCTGAATTTGACTGCATTTGCATGGGATTCACCTTTGTAAACACGCATCTTCTTTCCTATCATAATAATAGGACTACTTTGTCACGATATTACTACACTGCAACATTGTTACCTGCAGTATTGTCTGTACTTTTTGAATTGCACCTCAATTGGAAGCTATAACTTGAATAGTATGTATAAGCAGCGCAGGCAACTTATTGCACTGTGTGAGTGAGAGGGCTCATACCATGGGAATACTTGGTTAAGTCCTGACTCTGTCCCTCTCACTCACTCTAATTACATCACGTCTTAGAAACCAGTGGTTTTCAACACGTTTCCTTCTCGACCTATTAAGAGTTGTGGGAGGGGGAAATTAATCTTCTGTGGGATTTACATCCATTTAAATAATAATTTGAGCTACATGTTTTGTTGGGATTGAAGATTGAAGGGGAGATGTTGATCATTAGGAGATTGCATGGGATGGGGAATTAGGGATATAACGACAAAACCGAGGATTAATATTGTATAAACACAAAAATTGTTAATGGGTTTTTTAATTTACCTACTTTTCATTCTAGGGATTGTTTTAAAAAATCCTTAACAAATTAAAAATTCAAGTTCCAAAAAATTCAAATTTCAGAACATGACTAATAAAATAGTGAGTGCATGGTAGGTACCTACTTTAAGTTCGTATTTTTAACTTTTAAAATACAGAAGATTTTCGAGACGTCTACACATAGATTTTAACTTCAATAATAGCATTAAGTCAACATAGGTAATGTTTTTATGTGTTTATCTTTGAATAATATTAGATAATTATTTTGATACACTTCACTCATAAATGTCACTTTTTTATTGGCATTGGCATCGGGGCAAAAATAACCCCATACAGCCACTTTATTTATTTATTTTTTATTTACACATTAAAAATTAGAACGTTACACAATAAAGATTACATTATTTTTTCAGGTGGAAATTTTGTTTTTAGCAAGATATTTATAAACAGATTTATAACAGGAAGGATTTTGAATAATACTAACGTCATTAAAGGGCTGGTCCAAGATATAACTCAGTCTTTGAAAGAGTTCATTTCTAGAGTCCTGGTATTTTATGCAGCACATTAATATGATGTGTTCGAAGTCTTCTTTTACAAGGCATTGTTCAAATATAGGTTATTTGGAGATAATTATATTTCATTAAGGTAGCTTTACAGAGTAGCATTAAGCTTTACAGATAGCATGATTAGGTCTCAATCTGTTGAAGGCGACGATGTATTTCCGATATGCTATACCTTTATAAAACCATGTTTTACTGTCGGTTACACAGAATTTTATAGAATAATTCTTTGTTTTAAATCTTTATCACATATATTTGCTCTCCATTTTTCTTCGTGTAAATATCACTCACAAGTATAATTTAGTTTCACAATAATTTTACTTGGTCTTTACTAAAATCTGTTTCGGTTCTTTTTACTAAACTTGGTTTTTCTCTTTACAGTAAAAAATTATAACACATTCTGTCTACAACAAACTTTCCAAGCCGCAAAGTATACCTATATTGAGAGCAGTTTCAGTACAGGGACCGACCTCAGTAGCTTTATCGATAAGGCGGCGGACTTGTAACCTGGAGGTCGGTGGTTCAAGTCCCGGTTTCGTGAGTTTGAGTAGTTGTGATATCACGAAAGTGATTAACACAAAATAATATGATAACAGTTTCAGTACAGGGTAGATTGTTCCGAGCGGTTCTTTTCAACGGATAGTTTTTGAAAATGAAAGAAGAAGAAAATCTAGTATAGAACCAGTCCTCCTGACCGAATAGTCCTCTTGAATAGTTTGATCTTGAGCCCGGAGAGTTTAGGAGACTGCAGAAAATAATGTGAACCCTGTCGGGCCCCCCATAATTTTCTCAAATTCGACCCCCAAACTGAGCCTCACAGGGTCGTATAGAACCCAGTTGTGGACCTCTGCTCTGATTTCCAGCCAGAGCAAGCGTTACTGCCCGCGGCATAATCATATTTTACTCATCACTCTACAATCTGGGTTTTATTGCTGCTGCCTCAAAAAGGCGGACATAATGTTTGACCTTTTGGTAACGCCCCTGTGATTATTGGGTGCGCTTCGAACATAAAAAATAAACTATTGAATTAGAATTAATTTTATATTTAACCCCTTCGAACCCAGATCTGATGAAGTGATGAGTTCTTCCAATACATATGAAAATGAAATTTTGAAAAAATTCTGACCTAATAGGTACCTAACTGAACAATCTGAACTCTATGGACCGCAATAGAAAATAGGATTATAACAAAGATAGGCTAGACCGTCCCTCAAGTCTGATGATTATAGTAAACTGAGATTTGGTTGATAAGGGTTGACTGTTGTAAAAAAGTTATCATAAATTTTTGTGTGAATTACATATCTAATAATACATATCTATGTTGTGTTTTTACAACTATACCTTTTTTTTTTTTTTTTTTTTTTTTTTTTTTTTTTTTTTTTTATTTAGGAAACCATGTAAATGTCATATGACGGCGAAGGAAATCCTCATGGATAAATGGCAATTTCTGCGACAGATGTACAGAGATGAAGAATTCAACCCTGCAAACCCATCACCGAAGCTCGCCAGATAATGTTGGACTCTTACCAACTAAAACCTTTCCGACTATGACCCTTCACATGGGAAATGTCAACCGGAACCACGTGAATATTACTTCAGTTGACATTTCAAGGATCAAAGGAATTTTGTAAAGAATAAGAAGGATGTAAGGATTAGGATGATAAGGTAAATTTATAATTATATATACACACATACACATTTATTGCTTCAACTTCAGAAATTACACAGAAATCATATACAAATATACATTCTCATATACCCAGAATAGCAAAAGCAACATAATCAAAATAAGATAATATGCATTCAGATGAGAGTGCTGTAGCCTACTTACATACCCAGAGTGATATAATAATAAAAAAAATATATATATATATATATTCACAGTAAATAACACATTTAGCGAAATAGCAACAGCAACATAATCAAATAAAGGTCTGCACATAATGAAAAAAAAAAAAAAAAAAAAAAATTGAGCTTCTCAAATTGAAAGCCATTCTCAGTATACCCAGGGTGAGTAATATAGTAATACATGTACATGGACTTTCCTAACAATACAATTAATTCATAAATATAAGAAACTAAAAAAATACAGAATACCAAATGTGCACAGATCTTATGCGGCGTATGGAAAGTGGTTTCCTCAACTCCCCTGTCCATACCTCGCATTAGTTAACATTTGTTTAAATAACAAAAACAATTCAAAATTTTACAGCCTAACAACATAATTATTAATCTACTATAAAAGGAAGTCCATGTAAATGTACAGTGGATTTTGAAAATAATTGATTAACTAGAGGGAAAATCAATTGATTTAAGAGATATTAGGGTATATATATGTACAATTGTGCAATATACTCGGGCTGAAGCTTGAAAATAGAGTGGAAAATAATCAGCTCAAAAAAAAAAAAAAAAAAAAAAAAAAAAATACAACATAATTATACAACATACTTAGTATAGATCATACAATTACAAAATATACTACATACTATATTCATACTCACTATAAACTGGTGCTTAGTACTTACTCAAATCTTCCCATTATATATGTTTCATTCATTCTGTTGATTATTATTTTCTCTTAATTGTAGTCTAGATTTTTCAATTCTTTCGTCTTTTTCCTTTCTTTCTAGTACCTCGTGAACAAATGATTGAATGATTTCCCAGTTGCCATCCAGCAGTAGCATTATCCTTATGACAGTGGCGGCTCCTGACTTCAAGACTAGGTGAAGACAAATTATACCCAGAAGTATTGAAAAAATAAAATTATTAATTTATCAGATCTTAGTTCTTATGGTCTCATAAACACAGCCCATTGTATGTGATGGCTGTTTCCCTGCAGAGCATGATTTTCTCTCATACCAGTTTTGCATCATATAAGTTTTTATAGGTACTTTTTTTGGAGAACACTTGGTACTTATTAAATAAACAAGGCCAGCAGAACAATTTGTCAACACTTGAGCTGGTACACAGCCATTCAGGCTTGAACTGTATGGCTGTGGGGCAGGCATTTGCTTTACTTTTTTAGTGGTGGTTCTAGTATTTGGAGAAATTGGACATCCAGTAATCATAATATCTTTCTTATCCTCATTACTTCTTAATCTGAATGGGGTTACTTTTAATGTTTGAACCCCATGATTTTGTGGGAATCTCATTGTTTCTTTGAAATATTGTTATTAATTATTCATCTTAATAAAAAATATTTATTCATCTTAATAAAAAATATATACTAAAAGTTGGTAAAAAAGAATTAAAATAAAAATATTAGGATTATACCTCAGTAGATAGGTATAGGTACAACATTTTAAAGAGGGGCTAGAACTGGGAAGGAAAGAAAGTTAGTTGAAGACTAAAAATTACAATCCAAAACTGGAAGAAAATCCACCACCAGATTACAAAATAAATCTAAGAAAACATACTTACTACAGATATAAAATCAGCTTAAATTTGGGTTACCATTGATGTTTAAATGACTATTAATTATGAAAAACACAGATATTGCCTTATAATTTTAAGTACTTCACTGGAAGCTGTGTGCTTAGCTACCTGCAACCTGCATAATTATAATGTTATTTCTGACACTGAAAGAAGTACATAGCTACTTCATATTCAACTTATTATGAAAAGCACAGGTCAGATCAGGTAGGAATAATGTTTCTATCCTGTATCAAATACTGGGAAATAACTTTATTAACTAGTTACACCAATTAAAAGTCACTTGATTACCGTTGAAAAGATTTGAAAATAATATAATAAAATTTAAAAAGTGTTTTGTTTACATTCTAAAGATAAGAGATACAATGTTGCCAAGTTAATTTCATAGCTAAATTTCTACAAACTTCAAGAGCTATATTTTAAAAGAAATGCCTCAAATCATGTAAGACGTATTTATTTATTTTAAATACTACACCGCCTGAACAGAATTTTCTCTTGAGAATTTCATTTCAACACGTCTAATTTCATGATTTTTTTTAAAGTGGTTCCATAGCCAGGATCTTAAACAGGACCACCATTGTCCCTATTTAAAAACTTCTTGGAACAACTAGATACGAGATTATCTTATTAGGCTCAATTTCGGTAACTACATTAAATAATTATTTCCGAGATTTGACTTCAATCGAGATGTCCTTTTTAAGACTTTAGTTGACAAGATACATAAGTAGTTAAAATTTATTGGTATCGGCTATCGTTTAGTAACTATGTACAAAACTAGAACCCAAAAAATGAGAAATAATATCCAAAATTCCTGAAACAAAATCCCGCTTTCCTAACGCCTACGTTAATTTTTTTTTTTTTTTTTTTTTTTAATATTACAAGATTGTGCTAGATATGGGAGGCTAAATCATTGACTGGTTCCCTAGGTCTGGCATAATGCTACTGGCAACAATGTAATATCAAAAACACATGACATCGCACATGGTATGTGGCTTCGTGACATTTCGTATGAAGTCGTGTAGATATTGTAAAATGAATACAACTGAAGACGGTCTTCACTAGCAGACTACATAGATATAGTTGTTGCCTAATATTTCATGATACCTACTTGGAAATACTCAACTCTGATTGGTTGATTCAAGGACAACTGAAGACAATTGCGAATTGTCTTCACATTTGGTGTTCTCCTTGGAAAGTAACATGAAATGTTAAGCAGCATTGATCTATTTTACACAAAGCTTACTCTTTTTTTTTTTTTTTCTTTCTTTGAGTTGGATCAATTGTGCCATGTTCAAGGGATTATGAGTAGTGTTTTCACTGTTCAAAATTAGGTGAAAATGTCTTCAGTGTCTTCACCCGACGAGCCGCCACTGCCTTATGATATTATTTTTATTAAGAGTCTCGGGTAATTGGTCATTAATCCTTTGTCTTTGTATACGCCATCTCCCACATTGGAAAATCGTGTGTTCAACAGTATCATCAGCTATACAATATCTGCATTTTGGGCTGTTTTTTAGTTTGAAACGGTGCAGATAAGCATTAAAACAGCCGTGTCCTGAGAGGAATTGTGATAGATGGTATGTCAACTCACCATGTTTTCTTTTTATCCAGGGTTCCACATCTGGTATTAGAGTTCTGGTCCACTGTCCTTTAGTTCCATGTTTCCAATTTTCATTCCAGACTTGTATTGACCGTTCTCTCTCATCTTTTCTTTCTTCTTCAGGTATACGGAAGGTTTTTTCTCTTTCAGCTATACAGCAATTTCAATGGGCATGATTCCTGATATAACCTGTATGGCTTCTGTGGATGTTGTTCTGTATGCTCTGGCAACATTCAATAAAAGTCTTCTTTGGGCTTGAATCAATCGGTTTTTATATTTCTTGATTTGCATAACCATACCCCATACCGGTGCTGCATATAAAATTGTTGAGGTGAAAACTTGGTAGAGTGTTTTTCGTTTCAACCATCCTGGTCCTCTAACGCGTGGGAGTAATCTTATCAATGCATTAACTCTGGTGTAGGCTTTTAATACTGTTTCTTCTATATGGACTCCAAAATTAAGATTTTTATCAATAAACACCCCTAAGTATTTTATGTTTGTCTTGGGGATAATTTCGGCGCCAGATATATTGATGGTGACTGGGCCACACTTCTTTCTACCAATCAAGAGAACAGCCTCCGTTTTCTCTGGGGCAATCTGCAGTTCATTTTCCGTCATCCACTCATGTACCTTTTCTAAAGCATGGTTCGATATTTCGATGAGTTCTACCTCCGATTTTGCAATACTTATGACAGCTAGATCGTCGGCATACGCGATCAGGGTTACTCCGGTAGGCATCTTTGTTTCTAAGAGCTTGTCATATAGTATGTTCCACAGCCAAGGCCCGGCAACCGATCCTTGGCAAGCGCCTGCTGTCATGTTCCTTTCACTTCCATTGGGTGTTATGAGTGTCCGTCCGGTCAGATAGCTTTGGAAACATCTTATACGAGGTAAGGGGGAACATTTTTTTCTTTCATATTTTGAATAATAATTGTCCAGGATGCGGAATTAAAAGCATTACGGACATCCACCGTGGTCATAAGGCATAGTTTCCGCTTTCTAAAAGGTTTTTTTCCGCTCTCCATAGGCAATATTATGGACTTTTTGTATTGCTTGGATTGTTGACTTATGAGGTCTAAACCCAAACTGGTTTTTTGAAAAGCCATCTGGGCCAAGACACTCATTCAGTCTGTTGACTAACATTGACTCAAAAAGTTTACCAAACGTATCCAATAGGCATAGGGGTCTGTAGGATGAGGGTTCGAATTCCGGTTTGCCTGGTTTAGGTAGCAGACAGACCTTGGCCTTTTTCCATTGGTCTGGAAATTTCCCCGTTCTAAGTACACTGTTGAAGATGGATAGAACAACTGAAGGCGAACTCATCACGACATCTTTCATTATTTTGGGGTGTTATGAAGTCGGGTCCTGGAGATTTCTTCGTCTTCACTTTAATCAAGGATTCCAATAATTCATCCATACTGAACATTGGTATATCTTCTTCATGTACTTCAATGACATCCCATACAGTTTCTTCTTTATTTGGGAAAAGAGTATTCAAAATTTTTCCCTCCAAGTTTGGTGTCAATTTTTGGTGTCAATTTTAATGGAACTGTGCACAATTTCTTAGTGACAATCTTGAATCCGGTTCCCCAGATATCTTTTTCCAAGTCTTCAATTACAGTTTTCCAGCATTTCTCACGGGACAATTTAATCTCTTTTTTAAGTTTTTTACAACTATACCTACTCGAACTTTCCTCACTAAATTTTTAACGTCATCAGGACTCGAACTACCGACCTGCAGAGGTTATGACCAACCTACGCCGCCTTATCGATCAAGCTTCTGAGGTCGTTTTAGGCCGAATTCGGGCCGAAGTTCCCTTGAGCTGAAGGGCATCAAGTGAGGGAACCACATTGCCTTGACCCGATCTTGACCGAAATTTTCACATGGTTATTGAAATCCAGGAAAAGTTTTATTAAGGTGAGGTTTATTAAAGTTAGCGTGCAGTGGTAGTCAAGTGGTTAACGCGCTATATATAGTCTGTTCATCAGGGTAGCGTATTACGGATCCGATGGTTCGAATCCTACCCAGTGCATGAATTTTTCCTCAATACTTGGGTTTGGGTTTGTGACCACATAATAATAAGACTCTGGAGGGGTTAGGTGGTAGAAAATGCTTTGTTCATTCACTTCGCCTGGTGGTTACCTTCAACTAAAGAGTGTTATTTAAAAAAAAAATTAAATGTTGTGCGAGGCCCCTGGGCCCTGAATCCCAAAAAGTGATAAAATTCTACTAAATACAATCTTTCGGAATTGGGACCAAGAACAGGCTTGCCTCAGTCTATTAACGAAGTGGATTTCCTTTCACCAGGGCCGCAGGTGTTTTTTTTTTAACAAAATAAAGAGGTGCTATATTAAATTGTTAGCGTAATGGGACTCCATGTCTCGAGCTGACAGTCTCAATAAATAACTACTATATAGTATACTATACCAGCTAGTCTTTTAAGAAATATAGGTTAAGAGGGCAGAAAAGAGAGTCTACATTGCTGATATTTTTTTGTTGTTGATATATAAGTATGTCGTGACTACTGTCCTTAGTCCAGAGATCCTGAGTTCGATCCCCGGTTGGAGCAGACTTTTCGAAGAAAATTCTGTTCCCTCCAAACACGTGAGGCTAGCATTTTCAGGTCTTACCCTGCAAGCTGGATGTGGTTAATGTGGGAAGCTGGAATACGATTCCCAGCGAATGAAGGGTAACACCCCCGTCGGCCCGTCCTGATCAGGACGTTAAAAACAAAATATAGAATCGTTGTTGTTTAGGAAGGCCAGCCAGCCATAAAAAACGTACTCCACCCTACCAACCCTAACCATGAGTTTGATCAATGCCGACTCCAGCAATGGAACAAAAGCTATTATTGGATAATGTTGAAGGGTGATATATAATATAGGTATGTAGAAATTCTGAGAAAATAGCTTCTAATGGTTTACTTCTTAATAATAAATAAGTTATGTCGTCCCGGCCCTACTCAGGCTAGGAAGGTCAATTTGAGTACCTGGGTTGATTGTCCAGCGAATGTTGGGTAAAACCACCATCGAGATAATATGGTATTATGACCATGTAGTTGAAAGTAACGAACAGCAATCGCGATAGAGCATTTTTTATACCTACCTGGCTAGAGTTCTTAAGATTTTTGAAGATTTCCCGCTTCCATTAAATGAATAATAGGCATCCCCTTTACAAAATAAAGAGCTTTGTGCATTAATTGGGAAGGAACGGATTACAGAAGAGAACATGTTCTTGCATGGTTCATTATTTCCTGGAACGAAAAAATGAGTAGCCCCTCCATTTCTAAATATGACACGGTCTTAATACGTGACGTCATCATCAGGATGCATTCTGATTGGTCCACCGAGTCTATGCGCAGTTCTTGTAATATCGCATAGGTGGAAGTCGGAGAGAGAAAGTGAATAGAGACGCGAATGAGAGCGAGTGAGACAGAAAGAGAAAATGCAACGCAAGGATGCCAGCAGACGTGAAGTTAGTTTTCAATTCTGAACCCTCTCTGTCATTTCTTGAAATTTGTTTCAGTTTGTTTTGAGCCGTTGTGAGAGAACTGCGTGTCGTCAGTGAATTTTGTTACAATGTACAGTGCCAGTTATATTTTCATCTTAACAATTTTAAGAGATTAAAATAAACGTTTTTTCTTTTAAATTTTTATAAGTTTGAATCAGTGAGGTACAGATAATTTAATCTAAAATTTCAAGTCTATTTTTGTATTTATTTTTCCTACATCCATGTAGTGAGGTAAGGTATCATCTGTTCTACATTAGTGTCTTCTATGTACCTAAAGTAACTAAGCTTTTTCTATGTATGTATGTTAATGTTACCCGATCTATGCGATCTCGAAAATATATTTATTTGATTAAAAGTGAAATATTTAATTAGAATATTATATTTATTTCAATTGATTGAAATTAAAATTTGGTAGGTAACGGAAAACGTGTGATTGGGTTTTGCAAAATGTTTACTATTCTACAGTGTTGCCAGGAGTGATGATTTCTAGTTTAATTTATTTTTATTTATTTTCAAAAGCAGCGGGGTTACTATGCAGTCCCTGGGTTTCCTGCTCCATCATTTTCCATCCTTGTTTTCAACTTCCCCTCTATTATTCTCAAGGTTTTTTTTTTACCTACCTCGTCAAATGTTGGAGTTCTGTTTTCATACGCTGTCCCATGGATAACATGGATTCGAAACTACCTTCTTAATTTCCTAGGTCTCCTTTTTCTCTATGGGGCCCCTCTTTTGTACACAAGGGTTCTTTCCAACCTTCTATTTATCTCAGCCAGTTGGTTTTTAAAATGTTTATTTTAATTTCAAACAACACTGTGTGTGCATCACGTGTGCATAACTGCATAATGCATAGTATGGATACCTACCTACTTCTTTCTTTGTGTTGCTTTTAATTATTTATCTAATTAAAAAAATGAAATTAATTATTTTTCATCTGGTAGCAAAGTAATTAATTAAATATTAGAAAATTTTGTAATAAATAGCCATGATTTAAATCAGAAAGTTTATTAAATACCTACCTACCTAATTAATAATTAAATTTTCTTGATTTTTCTTCATATTTAGATTTCTATTCATATATTATCTATATTTACTACTTAATTGTTACTCAAATTTTAGATATTTATAATTATGAGTGAAGTGAAAGTGTTCAGTGCCATTTATTTGGATTACCACCCTTCTCCCATGGATTAACCTGAAGCAGGATGTGCTTGTGACAGTGTGGAGTGCCCTTATTTGGATTACCCTTCTCTATGGATTACCTACTTATTCGGATTACCCTTCCTATGAATATGGATTGACCTTACATTTGGATTACTCATTTATAATGGAAATGCAATAACCTTCTAATTGGAATATCTACCTCAGAGAACCCTACTTCTTTCATAATCTTCTTGAACATCAAAGGTGAGTATAGACTATAGAGTTTTATGTTTAATTATCACTGAGAAAAGTGGAATGGAGTTTTTTTTGCAACCTGTTGAACCTTCATTCTGAATTATCTATTGTTTACCAGTAAAAAAGCATCACATTTAAAAATGTTCTCAAAAATGTAATAGTTTGCCCAACGTTTTTTAGATCACATACTTTTATTAGCACTTTAACCACTGCATTCTTACTTGAAATGACATTTTCCTTTCATTAACACAATTAATTTGGATTATCACTACCTTTTTCAGGTTTGCATGCCATTGTCAATCTCGTATGTGGAACTTGTAAAACTAGATTTGATATACCAATTCCATAATCCGTACTATAGAACATACTAACTATTCAAGCACTAAAACCCTACACGTCCTTCCTACCGTTTGCACATACCTAACTATTATTGTAGCTAGTCCACTTGTGGATTCAATACTCGACTTTTTTCCAACAATTCTTACTCTACCCACTGACCTGACAACATTGTTAGGACAACAAAAGACAAAAATCAAGTCATTTACAAGATTAGAAGATATATTTTACAAGTTTTGAAAGTTTTTTGAGGTGTAGTTGACTAATTCAATTTTTTTATATATTTTCTTCTTAGCCCTTTATTATAGCAGGTAAGTCTATAACACTGGCATATTCCTTATCTTAGGATATTATACCAATATGCATTGATATCTAAGCATTGCTATCAGTTAGAGGTAAGTATTGCAGCTAGACGTTATCTGTTGTATTACATGCATGCACGTCTATAACTTTATTGCTAACATACAACATAAGTACTAACAATACACAATAAATAGCTTAAAATTTAATTTAATTTAAAATTTAGTGAAACCTATTAATAGGCATATTACTTTTAAATGTAGGGGACTTAAGTACATTGTATGTTATTGGAGTACTGCCTTCTTTGAGTTAACAGTATAGGTGTGGGATACACTGTTGAATTTTCCTATGGTAAAGTCCCTCTACAAGTCTACAGAAACAGAATAGTTGTAAACGTCCTCAGCCCAATAAAGGTGACATGTAAACTCCACAGCAACGTAACAAAATAGATTGGCCAGAAAAATGAACGTAACCATCAGTAAATTTTCAGTATGAACAACAAGCTGTCAATATTAGGGAAATTATTTGATGAATTCAATAGGTCCTCCTAAGATCCAGGGATCTATTTTCGTTTGCTCAAGTCTGATTTATTTCAAGTGACATAAAATAAATGCATTGAGATATTTGGCACAACATGCGAACCCAATGTCTATACCACACACAGATTCGGTGTTGTTGACCTGACCTCAAATCTCTTTCATTCCATATAGTAGATAGCTGGTTCTTACTTCCTTGCAGACACTCGTAGATATAATATCTTACGTATTTTGTTGATGTATCATTCAGCAATTATATTGGGAACTAATAGTAATCTTCAAGTACTTCCACAAAGGTACATTCTGAATATATTGCATGTAATTTGATTAAATTGAATGTAAAGAACATTCATTACAATGCACTTAGCTCACTTTTCAGATAATCTCATTTTGTGCGGAATTATTTCACATGCAGAAGTTACCAACATTTATAACTATCTTGAATATTAAGTACCCACTATTGATTTGTTCATTAATAATTGTAAGAATAACAGACTAACCCCTACAGCCATTGAGTGCATTATTTTGATGTGAGACTGGTTAGTGTATTTTGTGATGTGAGGTTTCTATAAATAGAATACAAGAAAAAAATAAAATTAAAAACAAATATTAACTCTACTACGGTAGATGCTATCAGTGAAAAAAGATTTGGGTACTATTTATTAGGAGTACTAACAAAATTTCTGAGCCCCGTAATATGCTTGGGTCCCGGATCAGATACAATAGGAATAGGTGGTATGGTCATTTCTTCTCACGTTGAACCCGTCCGAACATCGTAAACCACATCATGTCTGTCGCCATATTCCAGTGCGGTCTTGCCCCCTATGTGCCCATGCGTGGGTCACAAGACAACAATGCCCCGTATATCTCTGAGACACGCACAGCAGAGGATCTGTTATTCTCTAGTGGTAAGAGAGAGACAGAGAACTCCTCTGGTGTGCATGTGTCAAGAACTCAAGATTAGAGGAGCTGAGCACGGCATTTAGAATAGAAAATTCTGTCAATTCTGTATGATTTTAGTGATATGTCACCTGTCGCTTTCATGATTTACATTGAAATCTCATCACGACGGAGGTCAAAGGCTGCTTTTTTCACTTCCATTTCCTAGTAAGATCTCCCAACAGCTCTCTGAAGCATCTGAAATAATGCTGGGACTGAAATTCGACCGAAAACGGACGTCAATCCATATCTTTTCCCTTCTTGATAATTTCAGTGAATTGTTAGAAATTATACTTTGTTAGTACAACTATGTCCCAGTCAAAAGTCCTTTTTGTCACTATTAACACATATGAGACGGCGTGCCCACCGGTGGGTCACGTTCTTTTTTCAATTTCCCTTGTAACGTGACCCACCGGTGGGCACAATTAATGCTATTATATATTTTTGTACTCGCCCGTCCCAATTTTTTGTTGTTGATGTCATATTTGGAACACATATCCTAATTTGAAGCAGTCCCAGCGTACAAAACAAAGTATAGAAAATAGGACCCGTCTCATACGTGTTAAAACTCATTAGATGTTGGTTAACATTACCTAACAACAATAATTTGGTACAATTGGAAATCCTAATAATTAAATTAAATAAAATGTTGTAGAGATATCCAAAACTCTACTCTCTATTGATTTTCCATGAAAAATTGTCACTTATTTCTTTCCTCTGTTCATTTGTCCAAACTTCCGTCGGGACAGTCAACATCTCCTTCCTGTCACAAACTTGTGTCCATAACATTTCCTGTGTGATCAAGTTGGGTTTTCTCTTCCTCAAGCACAATTTTTTTCTCGTCTCTTTATTTGAATAATATATAAGTATGATACTCAAGTACATAATAAAGTACATATGTATTGATATACATTATTTTTTATTTTAACCGACAATAAGGCGGCGGACTTGTAATCTGGAGGTCGGTGGTTCTAGTCGCTTTTAAATTCATCAAAGATATAGTAAAGTGAGCTTGAGTAGTTGTGACATCACGAAAGTGATTAACACAAAATAATATGATAACTTTTATTATTATTTTATTTTTGTAAACTGTACAGACTTGAGGAGTTGCATGTGTGTACATTTGTACGTGTGTCTGTGATAACTCACGAACGTTCGCTTTGTATATTACACCCTGTTTGTGTTTAGGGCGCTGCTGGTAACTTCCGCTGTATACAATAGCTTGCTTTGTCCTGGTTGAGCCGCTCAGCTGAGATCATACGTCAAGTCAACGAATCATTACCAAATCACTCCACTGGTTCGTGCCAAATAGCTCGCGAATAAGTTGTACAGATCTTGCGTCATCAAATTTTGGTAGTTCAGCTTAGACGTATGGTTGTTTTGTGTTGGTGTGAATGTTTTAGTTTTAGATTATACTTGGAACCAGGCATGGCCAGTTCTGAGGAGCTGCGGACCCCCAGACGAAAAAGAAAAAGAGAGGCTTTTCTTCCTAGCTTACAATGAGAATCAGGGCCGTATCCAAGCCCTGGCCCTCCCTAAATACGGTCCTGATGAAAATTATTAGTACAAAATGATAAATTTAATATCAAACATTTCTAGAATAATAAATGCATAATTATTATGATTGGCTTGGTAAACAAATTCAAACTCTTTAGATACTGAAAGAGCGACTCTCTAAATCCTATTTTAGTCCGGTGTATGTGGTAGCACCCCCAAAACATTTTCCCAACGGCTGCGCCTGCGTGGAACAAAGAATAATCGAAGTAAGTACACGTTTAGGACAAAATCCAGAACTAGGCCTTGGGGTAGAATTAGTTTTTGGCAAGGAATTCGGTGATGGTGGTCAAATGTGTTTGGTATGCAGTGTAGTGTGTATATTAATATTAGGTTGCTTAGACTCGTTGGTTCCATAGTGATCCCAGTATCCCAGAAATAATTTTAGTTTTTAGACAATCAATGAAGATTTTCATCCCTGTGTTCCCTCACTCAACCCCAACCCCAAATTTGTCACGAAAAGCACTCCTTTTGAGTCCCTTTCTCATGAAAAATTAAAATTTGTCGGCACCTAATGTAACCCATGTACTTTCCATTACGCAAGCCTTTGATGACGCCACTCTGGAACCAGCAGCGTACCACAGAGCCCTCCCGCCACGCCAATACTTTATTTATAATTATATATTATGTTCCTGAGATGTTTTCAGTTTTCACATTTTAATTTATTAGCTCAGGGATCCCCCTCTGACAGTTTTATCATTTGATAATATCAGACGACACGACAAAAGGCCCTTTTCTCTTTCCTTCTTTATTTTCTTTCATTCATCTTTTGAGACATTCAAAATGTAAAGGACCTACACCAGCTAATCCCGATGCTGTCTTCACAGGAACAGCTCTATATTATTATTATTATTACGAGCTAATATTTTTACGTCTCAGAGCTTAGCGAGCATCTGTTCTCTTTCTTTTCGGGAAAAAGCAGTGAGGGGGTATTTTTATTTTTTATCCCTGATGTAAAGTGAATGATGTCTTGTGCTAATTCTTCAAGTCCCGAGTTCTCACCCGGATACTACATGATGATCTAGGACTCCTGGGAGCCACAACCTCATCACAACTCACAACTACATACTCACTCAAATTCGGCATGTCTGAGTCTCGAATC
>CM044957.1:30331746-30396548 GCA_024516035.1 Bactericera cockerelli | reverse complement strand
ACTGGTCTTTCTCATACAACAATAACATACAAATACTCAATCTTCCTCAGGAGATATGATTGGCCAGTCTACCCCATTTTTTTTAAGTAGGTACATAGGTAGGTATCATTCACGAAAAAAAAAGAAATATAAATATTAAAAGTAAATGAAGAAAAGGTGAACTCGGTTATCCACTCGTAAAATACATTAATTACCAAGTCTATGAGCCCGTCAGCTTATTATCAGGATGGTCCCAGATCAGAGGTTCTCAGCATGGAGTGGTCACCCTTATTAGAATTAGAGTTTGGAAACAGTTACAGAAATTTCACGAGTGAAGCAGTTTCTATGTTCAGGACTGATGAAATAATAATAATAAGAAACTCTTATTTGTATTTTGCTTTACAAAATCGCAACGAGGTGTTATTATTGATTTGGGCAATGAAATGAAAAATCTAATCACTACTCCTTATCACATTTATAGCCCTTCTCATGAACATTTTATCTTCAGCCATATTCAGCGCGTGCCCTGCTCAAAATACTGAGCTATTTTTTTGTTATGACATGGACTCGAACACAAACATCCTGATTCAAAGTGCAATGCTGTACATTTTTTTTTTTTACATTACATTATATCTGGGGGTCTTTTCTAAAAGAAATTCCTATGTGCTGCGTCCATTATTTAGAACTATTGCACCCCATTCAGCTCACTCATCACTTTCAAAAACGTCTGCTGCACTAAAAAGTTTAGCAGGTGTTATATAAGTTCACAGTGTTTGTTTCCAGCTTTTGTCCTGAGTATACAAGAGTTTGGATTTTTGTGAGTGACTTGATTAGGATGGGAGAGGGTGTTCCCTCACCACATTTATCGTACTCAATGGTGTCATTGTATACTCCAATGTTGTTTCTTAGGAAATAGTGACCCGGTAGTAAACCAACTATTTCTCTGGTGTTTGTTTAACCCAGTCAACAAAGGTGTCTGAGTTATTTTATTTTATTATCATTATTTGATTTTAATTCCAACCAGTCTACAAATTTTCTGAGTTGTTGCTTATTCTTTGATGTTTGTTCAACCCAGTCTACAAAAGTTTCTGAGTTGTTGTTTTTTTTATGTCATTCTCTGATATTGGTTCAACACAGCCTACAAACGTTTCTGAGTTGTTAATATCATTAATGATCATTTTTTTCTTTTATAATTTTCATATGCGTTGTCATAAGAAATTATAAAAGTGTTTGGTAAGATATACCGCTCACCCGGTCCTTAATAGAACTTAGCCATGTCATTTGCTTACATTCCAAGATGCGCAATGCAATGTTACCAGCCCCCGGGGACATGCACAAGCACGTGCACGTGGACCCGTCTATTAAGAGTTATCTAGGTGCACACAGTTCCGCATTACACCCCCTGTGTACCCTAGACCGAGGGCCTACTATTTTGCTACCGAGGGCCTACTATTTTGCTATTTGTATTTTGCTTTACAAAATCGCAACGAGGTGTTATTATTGATTTGGGCAATGAAATGAAAAATCTAATCACTACTCCTTATCACATTTATAGCCCTTCTCATGAACATTTTATCTTCAGCCATATTCAGCGCGTGCCCTGCTCAAAATACTGAGCTATTTTTTTGTTATGACATGGACTCGAACACAAACATCCTGATTCAAAGTGCAATGCTGTAACAAGCTCTCCAGTAACAGTAAGAGTTTATATTTTATAAAGTAAGAGTACTCCCTCATAGGAGACCCTTGATGGCAGACTGGAAAACCGCAAGAATGATAATCACATATAAGAAAATTGAGTGGGCAATCAACTCATTCAAACCTTTTAAAGCCTGTGGACCTGATGGAGTGTTTCCAGCTCTCCTACAGGAAGGCAGGGAAACAATCATACCAATCCTCTGTAAGCTTTTTCGGGCGAGTATAGCTGTTGGCTATATTCCATCCACCTGGAAAGCTGCAGAGGTGGTATGCATACCTAAACCGGGTCGAAAAACATATGCTGAGGCTAAGGCATTCAGGCCCATTACCCTGTCGTCCTTTATCCTCAAAGCCCTTGAGAAGCTTGTTGATAAATATGTTAGAGAATCTTTCCTTGTGGAAAAACCTCTACATTCAAATCAACATGCTTACCAAATGGGAAAGTCGTGTGAAAAGCTTTACATCACTTGATGGTAAAGATAGAAAGTACAATTATTAACAAGGAAGCTTCTCTTGGAGCTTTTCTTGACATTGAGGGTGCATTTGACAATACATCCTTCGAATCTATGATCCAAGCTGCCAAAAAACGTGGATTTGATGACACCTGCTGTAGGTGGATAGAAACCATGCTGAGGGACAGGACCATAAGAATCAATCTATTCGGAGAAACCGTAAACGCACTCATCAAGAAAGGATGTCCGCAGGGAGGAGTTTTATCACCCCTGTTGTGGAACCTTGTTGTTGACGAGTTATTGGAAAAACTGAATAGTCAGGGATACTACACCCAAGGTTATGCAGATGACATAGTTATCTTGATTCAGGGTAAGTATCTAGAGACAATCTCGGATGTTATGCAATCCGCGATGAAAATAGTGGAAAAATGGTGTAGGGACGTTAACCTTAGGGTTAATCCAAACAAAACCACCCTCATTCCATTCACTCGCAAAAAGAAATTGGAGAGGCTTCAACCTCCTTTTCTCTTTGGGAAACGCCTAGAGATGGTTCAGGAGGTTAAATATCTTGGAATTATTCTGGATACTAAACTAACGTGGAACTCTCATCTCTCTAAAGTTACCAATAAATGTACTAGGGCGCTCATGATGTGCCGAAGAACATTTGGTAAAAGCTGGGGTCTGAAACCTAGCATGATGGCCTGGCTATATAATGCAGTAATCAGACCAATGATCACCTATGGTTGTCTAATCTGGTGGACAAAAACAGAACAAGTTCAAGCAAAGGCAGCTCTTAGTAAGCTCCAACGTCTAGCATGTCTCTGCATTACAAGTGCAATGAAAAGCACACCAACTGCAGCAATGGAAACCCTCCTAAACCTGCCCCCTCTAGATATTATTATCAAAGGGGAAGCCAGGATGGGGGCGTACAGACTGCAACAAAACGGAATCTGGAAAGGTCGACTTCTGGGACATTCCAAAATCACAGCACTAATTGCGGAACCTATTTTATACATGGGTAGCGATCAGATTAGGGATGTTGCGATATATCGAAATCCGATATATATCGATATATTTTTGGGCGATATATCGATATATATCGATATATTTTTTCCTCCGATATATCGTCGATATATCGAAAAGAATTCCGATATATATCGGTAGACATTTTTTTGTAAAAAAAAAAAAATACTATAGCGACACCATTGTAAAGAGGGTAATAGGGTATTTTTTATTTTTCCCGATCTGCTGACAACACTGTATCGCGTTTTGTTTTTTGTTTACTGTTTCAATATTCGAGCCTCCTGTAAACGATCAAAAACTAGCCAGTTTTCTAGAGAAGTAACGAGATGCTCGAAAACTACACTGAATTTTTTTGTATGGGGAAATGAATTATTGGCATATCCATTATAATCTTTGATTTTTATACACCCAATTCCGTCTCATATAACTTGAGTAAGTTGAGAGGGACGCTAAACCAAATAAAACCAAACCAAAGCAATATATAGAAAATTTATTTTATTTTGTCAAAAGGCCAACTTTAATTTTAAGTGCAATGACTGTTATTAAATTTTTTTGTTTTTTTTTTTGTAGTTTTTGTTTTGAAAATAAATAAATATATTATGTAGGTACTGCATTTTATCTGGTACCTATTATTATAGTTTTAACACAGTGAGAGTTATTCATTTTGACATTTTGTTTTCATTTAAATAAAACTTATTGGACTTACGTCTAATAAAAAATCTGGTGTGAACATCACACAACTTTCCTCATAAAAAAAGATGTCGAAACAAAAACAATTTACCACCAAATAGAGTAAATACGCTTCTGGCAGTTATACTGTATATCCCATCAAAATGTCAACTTGGTATTAGGAAGTTTTACATATTATGGTTTAAGGGGGGTTGACTCTCATACTTTTTTGATATCTGCTACAGTTTAGTGAGAACGGCCATTTACTGCCAAAAAGTGGTCAAAATTACGCTAAAAACTGCTCCGATGAGAACCAAAATTTTTTTGTGTCGTACCTGGCGTAAGAGTGACATACATACCGAATTTCAAGTTTCTAACTATTACCGTCCTTGAGAAAAAAAATTTACACACAGACACACACCCTAATGGCTGAAACATTCTTTTGTGAAAACCTGGAAAAAGTCCCGAAATGTGAAAACCTGGGTAGGTCAAATTTTAGGCAAATACAATACTTTCCCATTCTATGAATAGACGAGGATAATAATAAAAAAAGTATTATTTCTATGTCTTAATTAGAGAAAAATTTATAATATTGATAGAATTTCTGGATTTTCTGGTGAACGTTTACTTTGTAAACGTTTCCTTTGTAAACTTTGTTATGTTATAAGTTATAAGACCTGTGAGTTATAATATTTTGTCAAATATATCGATATCTAATATATCGATATATCGATATATTTTCATTCGATATATCGCCTTTCGATATATCGAGGACAACGATATATCGAAATATCGATATATTTCTTACAAATTTACAACCCTAGATCAGATGACTGTTAAAACGTCTTTCGAAAAATCCTTCAAAACCGGCACCTCCAAACTGGTAGAAGATTGGGTTACGAAAGAAAAACAATTGCTGTCCAAAGGTTGTCTTGTGTGGTACACAGATGGCTCCAAGACAGCAGAAGGCTCAGAGGATCTGGAATACATGGAGTCAATCCCAAGACAGATATAAGTATCTCATTGGGAAAATACGCCAGTGTCTATCAGACCGAGATCAAAGCTATT
Source organism: Bactericera cockerelli (assembly GCA_024516035.1). NCBI lineage: Eukaryota > Metazoa > Arthropoda > Insecta > Hemiptera > Triozidae > Bactericera > Bactericera cockerelli. Next base: position 30,391,659 of record CM044957.1, on the reverse strand, counting down.
TGCACCTGCGCTCAGATGAACTTGGAGAGTGGCTACCAAGGTAGAGATATCTACATTTTCACTGACAGCCAGGCTGCTATTATGGCACTAGAAAGTCCACAGGTCAAATCAAAGATAACCTGGGAATGCCAACAAACCATACAAAAACTGGGACAACTTAACCGAGTTAACATAGAATGGGTCCCAGGACATAAAGGTATTGCTGGAAACGAGAGAGCTGACCAATTGGCAAGGAAAGGCTCCACAACCCCCTTCATCGGTCCTGAGCCAGTGATGGGGATAACCAAATCTGAAGTAAGAGGAACAATACGAAGATGGATACAACAAAAACATCACAGGTATTGGACTGAGACTTCAGAACAACGACATAGCAAACTGATGATGACCGGACCAACATCATCCTTAACTGCTAACTTCCTTCGGCTTAGCCGAAGACAAGCGAGGATAGTTACTGGCCTAATCACGGGACATTGCTGCCTAAGAAAACATCTGTACAATATGAAGATCTTTAGGGAACCTCCTATTTGCAGATTATGTGGAGAGGATGAAGAAACTGCTACACATGCAATCTTCGATTGCAATTCCCTCTCAGAATGGAGAATAAGTATCATTGGGACCCTGAACCCAAGAGAAGCACTTATTCAACACAATCTAATCAAAAGGCTTCTCAAACTTTCTGAGAAGCTTAAACTTGATTAGATAACGAAGCTAAATCTTCTACACACAAAGGGCCCAATGTGGCTGAGGTGTATGGGCAACCCAAACCTATAAGAAGACTTGGCTTTATGAAATGAAATGAACAGTAAGAGTGACTGGCTGAGAACCACTGGTCGGGGGCAACATACACCATACACCTTGCATCCGCACAGTGCTCTTAGCAAGTGAAAGGCAAGAGAGGACTTGCTTTTGAAATGTCAATTAAACCGCAGTAAATATCGAAATGTCGTAACCCATAATTCCCTATGCAAATCAGCTTCAAATATATCATTTGTATACGCTTTTACGACTCTCGTCCATGTATAATTTAAATATATTACACTTTCCCTGTAAACAAAACAAAGGCACTGGGAAAAGGTCAGTTACTTGTGAGAGTATTTGTTGGGAGACACTGTAGGAGGGGAGGGGGTAGAAGGTATTTAAAGTACGTAACGCGGGTAAAGGATTAATAATAAAATTGTCATTCTCCAGAGCTGAGAGGAGTTCGAAATACTTTACAAATTCCCCTTTCTCTCTCTCTCCTCCTCCCCCCCCCCCCCCCTCTCCCTCTTTCTGGGGTTTTTCTAATTTATACGTATAAAGTGATAGGGTCAGAAATATTCTAAATATACAAAAAAATATACATACTTATCATATCACCCCCATGCGCGGATATAGCCCTCTTGTACTGGGGGGGCACAATCGCACAATATACCTAACTAGCGGGTTGCACCCGCCGCTTCGCAAGCCTATCACACACACACACACACACACACACACCCACCAGACCACACCACACCACACCACACACACACACACACACCACGCACCCACCACACACACACAAACCACAAACACACACACACACACACCACACACCACATCACTCAACAACACCATACACACAACAACACCACCACCACACACACACACACACAGACACACACACACAAATGTCAATATTTTTCGTGTCATCCATCCATTTCTTGTCCTTAAACGAGTTCAAGAATGGCTCATCAGAATTTCGCGATCAATATGTCAAATGAAGACTACAACCCTTGCAAAAACATTCTCGCTTTGAGTTAATAGTTCGTCATGACATATTTCGAGAAAAAATGTCAGCCAGGTCAAAAAACGTAAATACTTTTTGTTTACCCATCCATTTTATGTCCTTACTCAACGTAGCTCAAGAACGGGTCATCAGAATTTCGTGATTGATATCTCAAATGAAAACTTGAACCCTTGCTTAAAACTTTCTATTTTTGAGTTGATACGCCGCCGCCGTGGCGCCGTCACGACAAATTTTGAGAGAAAAAAATGTCATTTCGGTCGAAAAATGTGATTTTTTTTGTCACCCATCCATTTTTTGTCCTTACCCGTTTAGCTGAACCCTAGAGATATATTCCCTGATCCAAATGGACCTAAAGGTAAAATTTCAGGTTTCTCGGACACTCTGTGTGGATTTGACAACTTTATTATTTAGTTATTTCTTATTGGTCTTAGAATTGGGAATTATTTTGATCCCGTGCCCCCTAACTTATTGAGATTTTTTTTACGGGATTAGTCTTAGAATTGGGAATTATTTTGGGGCCCGTGCCCCCCTAACTTATTGAGATCTTTTTTTTTACGGGATTAGTCTTAGAATTGGGAATTTTTTTGGGGCCCGTGCACTCTTAACTTATTCAGATCTTTTTTTTACGGGATTAGTCTTAGAATTGGGAATTATTTTGGGGCCTGTCCCCCCCTAAGTCATTGAGATTTTTTTTTTACGGGATTAGTCTTAGAATTGGGAATTATTTTGGGGCCCGTGCCCCCCTAACTCATTGGGATCTTTTTTTTACGGGATTAGTCTTAGAATTGGGAATTATTTTGGGGCCCGTGCCCCCCTAACTCATTGGGATCTTTTTTTTTACGGGATTAGTCTTAGAATTGGGAATTATGTATATTGGGGCCCGTGCCCCCCTAACTCATTGAGATTTTTTTTTTACGGGATTAGGTATAATGAAATTTGAGAAACACCGCTTACCGAAAAAATCTGGGGGGGCACGTGCCCCCCGTGCCCCCCCCCCTATATCCGCGCATGATCACCCCACACGTTTCTAATGTATAAGGGGAGCTTATCAAAGTATTGGAAACATTCTGGTTATCACAATTTGTTTTACTCAGATCTCTGTTTTTATCTTTTGTGTGTGTATGTGTGTGTTTGTCTAAATGTTCCTAAGCCAGCGTCGATAGTACGTTGGATATACCAGTTCTCCTTTTGCAACGTGTATTGAGGTTAAGTAAGAGTTTGATTAGTAACCATTCAAATTCGAATCCCCCTCTCAGGTTGGGTCGGGTTAATTAAGAGTAGCTGATTTGTGAGAATCCAACAAATGGAGAAACCCCTGCATTTGACAGCAACGTTAAATCCCCCAAAAAATGTTATTGGCACGGTCTACCCCTACTATGTATCCAAATAATGAACTTTAGCTTATACTTAAAAATAATATTATGTTATTATTTTTAATGTAATGATCTTAAAAAAAATTCAAAAAGTTCCAAGCACCAACATCCCTAAGAATTAAAAGAGAATTTCAGTTTTCTGAAATTCTCTTTTTATTCCCTCCAAAAAAAAAAAAAAAAAATAGAGCACACCCAACTACCACACCTCCCTGTATATTTCTAGCTCAGTCTAATTAAACTAATAAGGTTCGACCAGCCCCAGCGCTTCATACTCGATGATTATTAGGCCAGGCAGCTGATGCGGTGTGGGGCCGGGAGATCTTTTGTGCGCTCGGCGTTCTGAAAAAGAAGGGTGGATTCTGTGTTTTTGATTGGAAACAGAAAGCCCGGGAGATGCCGACTCAAGGATATGTTGATTTTCCCTGACAGTTCCACAGCTCTGCTGGGAGAGGGATTTTACAATTCCAAGTTCCCCCTTGTTATATGCTTGAGATTCAATTTTCCAATGTTTTATTTGTTCGGTTGTTTTGTTGTAGGTATTTCAATTTCCGCGTCTTTTGATTTATTTCTGTTTTGAGACTTGTGCATGTTTGAATTTTGCTGTTTTATTGTTATTGATTTTATTTTCATTAGTTTTTGTTTGTTAGATGTATAATCTTCGTGTTGGCAGGTATGTATGTGTTTGTAGTTTTATAATATTTTCTTCTCGGAGGAAAAAATCTCCTACTTGAATACGCATCCTTAGTTATCGTAAGTATAATCTGTCACACCCAATGACATTAATGAACATAATGTTGTTGCTTTTAGATTGTAGCAAATTATTGGCTAGCTAAGAGCAGTTAGAGCACTAAAACTTCATTCCATTTTTGTGAAGCAACCGATCGTGTTCATTATTTTTCAAATTTTTTCATCTCTACTAAATTATTCGTAGTTGGGCAATCGAGCCACTTAAAGGCTCCTCTTATTAAAATACTGTAATCGTACCAGTAGTATACGAGATTTTTGAAATGACTTTATTTCAAATGCAACATTGTTATCTGCGTTGGTTAAGACGTGAAACTTTTCATTTCAATAATGCCTTACAAGGTGAGGTGAATGGTACATTAGGTAATAGATACACCTCATAGGTCTCCGTCGGAGTTTTTCTTTTCTATTAGACGCTTTAGCATGTGAATATAAGAGATCCTACTTTATGTGTAGATATCAGACATAAAAGATTCATTACGTATTACATTCACTACATTACATATTATTTATTTTTCATTTATAAAATACAGCCATGGATAAGCAATGTTGAAGAAAGCTTTGTGATTTGTATAACTTTGCAATGGAAATTATGTAGAAGGAAAAGAGAGAACTAACAGGGGGTCTCAGAAACAGGCAGTATCGTAGATTTGATTTGGACGTACTGAAGAGAGAAGGGAACACAAGTGTAATATTATCCTCTACTGCCACTGACAGAAAGGAAGGGTGACATTGAATCATGGACCCTGGGGCTGTTTTCGAGTTTATCTAACAGAGGGGAGGACCTATCGATTCGTTCATCATGTCTTTATTGGAAATATTTTTCTATAAACTTTCTCCATATCCATGTGAAATGCGTGATGGTTGTGGAAACAATGTAGGAGTATTGCAAGAAGAGGAAAAGAAACAAAGAAAAGGTCAAATGAGTGGGGGATGTGTTGTACTAGAGATGGATGGGTACGCTAATTGACAGGAGAGAAGGAAGAGTGGAAGAGGAAATTCATAGAAAATTTAGAGGGGCATTAGAAGAAGGAGATTGGGGTATAGAACTAGATAAATATGGTAAGGAAATAATACATGAAAAGGTGAAAATTGACAGAAGTGTAATCTACTTTCATGGATTTATTGATTTCAAATGTTTTAGAGAGAGGGACAGATACCATAGCATAGATTTATTGAATTTGAGGGTATACCGGTATATATTGTACGATTGATGGAGAGGAACTTGATTCCAATAGCTAAGATATTCATAAAAGAGTGATATACCTGTATATGTATTGAATTGATACAGAGAGATAATGAACTTTTGAGATTCTAGAAGAGGAGATGAAAAAGGAAGAAAAAACTGACTGGAGATCAAGTAACAATGAGGGAGAAATGTTGATAGAGGGGGAGGAGAATGAGGGGTCGGAGGATGAGGACTAAAAAAAAAAAAAAAAAAAAAAAAATAGGGGAGCAGGCTTGCCAACTCAACCAAGCTATTCATTTTCTTTGGATTTATTGCTAGGCGCCGCGCCCCTTTTCTTCCCCTTATTTTTGCTGAAACCAATCTTTATTTTCTTCTGTAGAAAAAAGAAGAAGAAATTATAAATATAAGAAAAAAGATTGTATCCCCTTTATTTAAAACCGCAAAACAAAGCAGTTTTTTTATTAAAGTTATTATTTTTTAACAGCAATGAAGTTTTAAAAATAAAACAATATCATTCGAAAAAGAAATAAATACCTCTTCAACTTTTTTCATTTCGATTTCACGATATCTCTTATTAAAACGTGGTGCTCGGTTTTATTTAAAAAAGTTTTCTTAGTGGTAATTCAATTGCTTTTCCTATGTTGAATCTCTTCAAAGGATGGACATTTGCCTGTGGCTTAAAAGTGGCAATCTCCGTCCTTTCTTTTTTTTCTTGGGAAGTTCTCTCTTTATTTGTAAACTAAAAGAAAACTTTACTGTGCTTGTTTCTCTCGGTGTTCAAAATGCCCTCATCTCTCACCTAGGTGTACCTCTACCTCGGTTCCCAAACTGCCTTAACACCGGTTATGTGTCTTCATTCCTGCATGTTGTGACGGAGTAATCCTGCCGAGCTTTTCCCCCTTTCTTCTGTCTCCTTCTCGTTCTCGAGATATCAATCTCGCCGGTGTGTCGTAAATTACCGTCGTTTTCTTATTGAACTTTGATGTCGGTTTTGCCGTCGAACGTTGAGACGAAGTGTGGAAGGAGATTCGTTTTTGAAGACAACTTTTATGGGGTGTGATTTATTTTGAAGAAATACAGGAAGCAATAAGGTATCTTATTTATTAATTTTGCAACAAATAGCTATCGCTTTTAGTTTTGTCACAAAGTGAACAAAACGATTTCCAACTAAGGTTTGCTAAATGGATGAGCTCAACAGGTCCTGGGTTGGATTTCCACCCACCGCAATTTTCTCAGAATTATTTTTCCATTCCTGTTAGTCCTTGTCAAATTTAGTCCCGCTACAAACTACGCGCAAACGGTTATTAGTTAATATAGTTGCTATCAATGGAGAACCAATCAAACGATCAGATTATTGTTCTGTTTTTATAAAATATAAGATATTACTTCCGAGAAATTTCTAATATTAGAAATAGGAAGTATTTTCTTCTGTTTTGATGTTACAAAACTTTGGTTCTGTGAGCTCCAGACATCCCACAACTGCGTCCTAACAAGGAGAGAGTGACCACTTCAAGGTACTTAAAAGGCATCTAAGAGTATGTTCGTTCACCTTTTTGTGTTCTGTGGTGAACTTGAGACTTTAACCTAAAAGTCTTTGTTCGTGTGGTGAGTGTTCTGTAAATAATATCTCGTGACAATCTCCCCCTCCTCTCTCTCTCATCAGCCCACAGGGCAGGAAAGATGATACTATTGTGAACATGCGTATTGGATGACGGGAGAGAAAGGACGGAGGTTTTTCTACACCTATGAAATAGACATTAAAGAAAGGCTGAAATATGAATACTGATGTATAAAAAGAAAACATGCAAAGAAGCAGAGTGATAGAGCTAGAGTAAGTGCTGAAAGAACGTAAGTAAAACAATTTTTTTTTTGACCTAATCTGAATTTAAGTCACGACTCACTTCTGCGACATCAGAACAGTCGAAATTGAAAAGACGACAGTCCTCACTGGAAAGCAACGCAATAACGTCGCAAAATTAATAAAACAAAAGAGAAATGTTCTGAAAATATCGCCAGAAATATTTAAATTGCAATTTGAGGCACAAAAGGGGAAACCGATGTTGACATGTTTTGACTCCGACGAAGTGCTGACCTAGCAGAAATCGCTGCACCATGTTTAGACAACAGATGTTGTTGACCTATCGGAATATGCTGAGTAGAAAGCCTTCATGAGAAAACAATCCATCAGCTAGTAATGCGAGCTGGCATGATTGATTGGCTGGCTATGCGTATAAATCATTCTGATTTCAGTAATACTCATATGTTTTTTGCGGAACTTTTTTTTAAAGGTCATTTGAAACAGGAGATCAGCCCTTAAACGCTCTAAATAAATTGTGGATTCTTGAATGCGATTTGTTTACGTCATTGTTTAAAAATAGTAATCGTACTTGACTAGAAACGATATCGCACCTTTAGAATTAGATGGTTATATGTCAAAAAACCTGTTTTTTTGGGAAATCGCAATTGAAAGTTTGACATATCACTGTTTTAAAACTATAAGATCTACAAATTTGATTATTGTTGCATTCGAATCAGCATGTTCTTTTCTATTGAACTATGTAACAAAAAATCACTTTTGATAATGGAACTTAAATTTACTGTCATTTTTAAAAAAAAGGTGTTTTGACATAAAACTTTATTTTAAGATTATCTCATTTTTTGATAAAATGTCAATACTGAATAGAGTGATATGGTACGATGATACCTTATTCTTTGATCATAAGTGAACAAAAGTGGGTAATATCTCGAATTTTTTTTCGAGATATAACTATCATGACATATGCTCTTATTCAGCCAGTTGAAACAGAATGCCTGCGCAGCGCAGCGTACGCGTATTATTACTACATGTTGTGATGATGATGATGCATTGTACGCTGGGCGTCCTGGGTTTCACTGAAGCAGCACTTTTTTTTAATTAAAAGAATAAAGACACTGTAGTTGTTTGATCATCATGCTTCAACAGCAGTACGTAACATCATTATGGAGTGATTATTTTAATTGTTCAATTTTTTTTGTCGTGTATTGTATCAAAGCCCTCTTAATCAGCTTCTTTGCTAGCAGGCTTCACCCTTCTACTAACGTTTAACAATAAGACTAGCCCTCTTTTACAGGGAGCCTCATTTCACAATACCTTATACATTTCTTAATAAGCCTAATAGCAGTACAATTCACAAGTCCAATATGACGTATCGACCAATACCCAATACTACTTTACCATCAACATAGAGGTGGAAGCTGAGGCTGAGGCACGTACGTGGGATACTTGGAGTGCGTCCAGCTCTCTCAGGGCTCCACTATTTTTTACAGACCCTCCATTATTTCCTCCCTGTCCATTTTTTTACTCCCAGTTTATATGCTTCATATTACACGGCCTGTGAGAATACTAATAGGAATAAAATAGGCTGAGGGAGAGGTTGATTGATTCTTAACTCAATAAAGTGTCCCGTCCCCTCGTTGGAAAGGAAAAGGATCGATACGGAGAGGGAGAAGTCTGTGCTTTCTGTTTTCCTCGATAGTAAAGGAAAAACACAATTCCTATTTTTATGTGTATTATAAATAGTGAGGGTGTAGTGTAGTGTATTGCTTGTAGATAACTTACTTCACGCTTTAGAACGGATATCTAAGAGACTGAGTATCAAAGTATATTTATATTATCGTTACTCGTAGAGATATTCACATGACCAGATTACAATATTTCTGAATATTTTTATCGATTTCACTATAAATTGCAATTGGATTATCAAACACAAGTGCCAAGCGTATATATGCTACATTGTACCTAATACTTCTTCTTCTTTTACTTTGTCTTATCCCGCTCAAGCAAGGTCGACGTTGTTCAACCTCATGGTTGAGGTTGATTGGTTTTGGCACATTTTTTTACGGCTGGATGCCCTTCCTAACGCCAACGATTCTATTTGATTTAACGTCCTGGATTAGGACGGGGGTTTTACCCTCCATTCGCTGGGAATCGTACCAGCTACCCACATTACCCTCACCCAGCCTGGGTAGGGCCGGAAATGTCAGCCTCACGTGTTTGGACGGAACAGAATTTTCTTCGAAAAGTCTGCCCCAGCCGGTGAGTTGAACTCGGGAACTCTGCACTACGGGCAGTAGTCACAACCATTACGCCTGTAGGTACATTGTACCTAATACTAAATGAGGAAAAAAATACTGCCAATTATGGACACAAGACTTCCTCATGATTGGTTCAGATTGTCCTACACGTGTCAATCAATTTTGAGAAATTATACTAAATCACTTGTATCTCGGAACTGATATGCTTCAAATTTGTTTAATATAGGAGAATACCGTTTTTTCTACATTCCACAGATTCTACAAAAAATTCTGTATCGCGGTACTTAAAATTGCTTAAAATTGCACTGTGTAAAATGCTAATACGCCTTTATACATACAGAATTTCATCAATATCAGGTGTATCGTTCACGAGATATAAGCGTTTTAGTAAAAAGTTAGTGGTCAGGCGCATGGTCTCTAATACCAAGAACCGCTTGTGCGAAGTTGATGAATTTACCATCTACAGAATGTCTCACATATGTTTAGAAAATTTCGTCAAAATCCATTCAGTAGTTTCTGAGATTTCCGCTTAACAAGGAATGTTTTTGTTCAAAATTGAAATCGGAGCAAAAAATATTTTTTTCTTCACAAAAACCAACACAATACTTCCGATTTCTAGTATTAGAAATTTATCGGAACTAATAATTTATTGGGTGTGCGTATTAGGATTCGAACTCAAAATCCTCACGATATACTAATGCTAGTTTTTACAATATTTTGTCCAATAAAAAAACTGTAATCCATATATATGTATGTATAAATTGCGATTCTCAAGGAGACATTGAACTTAGTGCAGAGGAAACGTGTGACAGTTGTGACAGCTTAGGAAATCCTCATTTGTTAGGAACAAAAACATACAACATACTCTCTGTAATTTTCATACTTCCAGAAATTAAACATTTTACTTCATTTACGAACTGAAAACTGCTCGACAAAATGATATTTAGTAATTAGGGAAGAAGAAAATTCCCCCTCCCCCCCCACCCCTCCCTTAACGTCTCGCACTTGAATCTTTGCTTTCACAGGATCAGATCAGTGGCGAATGTGTGTAACGTGATTATTTGGCAAAAGTCAGAAATTGTGAGAGAACAATTCAGTTAATATCATATTTAGCCAACGTCGATGGCGCGTTGAATGAACCGGTTCTCGTAGGATCACCGAATTGAAGCAACTTACAGCGAGGTGAAGACTTCGTGATGCTGGCATTCCGGCACAACCCAGGCTGGGAGAGGTTAATGTGGGTGGGTAGCAGGTTTGTGAGTTTCCTGCCAATGGAGGGTAACACCCCCGTCGTGATATGACCATGTAGTTGAAGGCGACGTTAAATCCAGATTAAAATAATAATTTAGGTATTTATTTATTTAGAATATCTACGAGATCTAATCCATTTTACAATAATAAAATTATATATTTTGGCCTTATACAAAAAGTTCTTTGGTTGTGGCACGAGTGATTACACAATTTTAGACACGGCTAGACTATTAGTACCGTATCTGTTAAATCTTTTCTATTTCAGAACACATAATCTTTAAAATTAACAGGAACAATTTTTTCTTTTTTTAAGAGTTTATAATGGGTTTATAATTCATTGTATAAGTCTGGGACCTTAACTTTTCCCGCATCTCCCCCACTGGCTGGGCCCCCTTCACACTTGTAATATTAAGTCGAGGAAAATTTTATTCTCCTCCGCGATGGGGAAGACCCCCCCCCTCCCCCTTCCTGTCCTCCCCAGGCTCATCATTATTTTAAAATGATTCTTTTCAGATTACATTTTAATCCATTTCCTTGAATATGATTAATTTTCTCGCCAGGCTGCTTAGGCTGATGCTGTTGGGTTAAGGCAGTATGAGGAAGGGCTGTGTCGTTCAATGTATCTGAGCTTGTGACATTTGTATTCATCCATCATGAGATACTTTGAGCACACTGAAGAAAGAAGATGTTTTAAATGAAATACGAGTATATTATATCAATGAAAAAAAACTTACTGGATATGCTTTCTAGTCTACTTTAAAGGCCCCCGCACGGGTTTGTGTATGTGTCAGATTTTGAACCATTGCAACATCAGGTTCAGTGGAGATAAAGGACATTTAAAATTAAAAGATGATAATTATATTCCTTACATTTTGGTAAAAAATTCTTCGTCAGTTTCAAAATCTTGTCGTACCAGTATATGTGCCTTTCTGAAGGATTTTGAAACAAAACAATTTCCTGTATCTCACTGATAGATAACAAAAGTAGTTTTACGAGATATACAAAATAATGAGTCCAAATTTTGTGAATTTGTAGTTATCATGAGTATTTCCAAGCCGTTCTTATTTTTCTAAGGGATCCGAAATAGGTATTGTTACCCACCTCTTTGAAATTTGCCAAGAACCAATTTTTGAAAATTGCAAACAACCAATTTGACCTTAGATTGAACGATTTGGGGATCGTCCTAAGAAGTTCTTTTGTTTATTATGAATGTATTGTTAAGTATTCATATGGTATTATTATTCTGTTGTATAATAGAGTTTCCTTTGTGCTAAGTTTCCTGGAATTCCTATTCTAAATTTATGCCACTCTCTTTCGCAGAGTAGATTGCATTTTATTTTACAACATTCATTGAGAGGAGATCCATTTTGTAATTAGTTCGCAAAAAATCCTTTTATAGATGAACCTCCTCGCTGTGGGGTATTTGCTTCGAGATATCCAAACATATATGTATTTGTTTCAGATGTTCAACTTTCTTTTGAAGAAATTAACATCCCCTTCGCAAAATCGTTTCCACATTAATTACATGGATAGAAGATTTTCTTCATGTGAGTGATGTTCACCCTAAGAATTTCAGAAATTAGGAATTATTGTGTGGCATTTCTCAGATCTTATCAATAAAAATAGGAACCATTTTTATTATGATGGAGGATGGAGTCTCCAGCCTCCTAATATAATCAGAATCATTGGTACTAATAATATTTACTTTTACTTAATACCTAGATCTAGATATATTAATAGACACTGACTGGGCTTTGCTATATTTTGTTATCTCGGCGGAGGGCGTTACAATTGATATGTAAGTATATGTACCTTCGGAAAATAAAGTTTTTCTTTTTTCGTTGTTTCAATTTACAGTTTTTCAACACAGACTAACTATTATTTTACTGGAGATTTTTCTGGGAAACAAAATAATATATTGAATTCTACTCCATCCAAATTTCAAGAGAGGGGTGGATAAATTCGACCTTATTCTACGAAAGAAAATACTCCCCTCCGCTCTCATGTATTAACATTATATGAATGGGTGAGTAGAAGAACCAGGAATGTCAAAAATCGATTTTTTTTTCTTCGTAGAATAAGAAAGAATGTACTCTTGTCTATCATCTCTGTGAATATGAAGGAGAAATACCCCTTAAAAGTATAATTTTTTTCGATTTTAAAGTAGGGGAAGCGAAAAAAAAATCTGATGTAAATCAAGGAATGTAACAAAATCACTGACCACTTTTGCTAGCGGTATTAGTACCTAGTTGTGAGAATCTTATCGAATAACAAAGAATGTAAAATTTAATTTTATTATACTTATTAGCATCAGGAAAGCAAAAATAAGACAAATCTTATTTTAGCTTTCCTGAAAAGTCGATTTTTGACATTCCTGGTTCTTCTACTCACCCATTCATATCTTATTTATTAAAGCCCTTTTAATTGCAGCGTTGCAATGGGGGAAAGCTGGAAAATCTATTTTTGTGTATTTATGAAGCTATTACTTTTCCTATAGCTTTTTTTTCTCTTGGCCAATTTTCAATTTACAAGTTTTTACTCACAATGTATGAGTGTATAATGCAGGGGAGTAAGCTCTTGTATGTGTGTGTAACACTCGTACCTTTATATTTTAATCTTCTCTGGTGTTCGATATTTTTTGACCCATTAATCTTATTTGAAATTATCGACTTTATTTTCAGTTTCCAAAACGTAAAGCTTTGGATAGATGATGGATTATAAGTTTAAAATCAGTTCATGAACTTAGTTTCGTTTGTTGTCCCCTCAATCTGTATTTCTGTAATCATCTCTCGCACTCTAAGCGAGATGCTGATGCTAAAACAATTATGATTGACTAGTTCAGGGCCTTATAAAACGCAAGACCATCTACAAGTATGTTGAGCCATCGCTGAATTACGTTAATTGTCGGTTCATTCCTACATGTAAATGGTTGGGTTGGGAATGTTGGAATTAGGAACAAAGATTCCTGTTGTACATTAGTTGAAAAAAATCTAAACTTCATGAGAGAACTTGTTCTGACGATTTTATGGCAAGCTTGTCTCACGGGTGAGCTTGCTGTTTCCAAGTCGATATTAAATGAATGGGTGAGTAGAAGAACCAGGAATGTCAAAAATCGACTTTTCAGGAAAGCAAAAATAAGATTTGTCTTATTTTTGCTTTCCTGATGCTAATGAGTATAATAAGATTAAATTTTACATTCCTTGTTATTCGACAAGATTCTCACAACTAGGTACAAATACCGCTAGCAAAAGTGGTCAGTGATTTTGTTACATTCCTTGGTTTACATCAGATTTTTTTTCCGCTTCCCCCACTTTAAAATGGAAAAAAATTATACTTTTAAGGGGTATTTCTCCTTCATATTCACAGAGATGATAGAAAAGAGTACATTCCTTCTAATTCTACGAAGAAAAAAAAGTCGATTTTTGACATTCCTGGTTCTTCTACTCACCCATTCAAATATTATATTTCCTCCAGTCTCTTCACATAAAGAGGTGTTGCCAATGAGCCAATTTGAATGTTAAGTAGAATTGATTTATTGCCTGCGATGTAGTCCGATGTATCATTTGGCTGAATATTGATTTCTCCGAGAGATGCTTAGTTCTTCAGACTTGTTTGTCATTTATGTTACGACTGGTTGGACCACTTGTGTGTTCAACTGGTTCAATTTGTTATTGGAATATCTTGTTGAAGTAATCATAAGCAAGTATTAATGTTACACATGGTACATTAATCATTATTATATTATTGATAGTTTATTATTTGTTTTCCATTGAATGTTCAGTCTTATTCTTAATTTAGTTATGTAAATATGTATGAGTAGATACATGTATGTACTTTGTATTTATAATTTGTCTTGTTATCATTTATTATATCTAACCTAATAATTATTATTTTTTACATCATGATATTGCATAAATCTCTTTCAGCGTAACCCATATTATTTTATATTATCATTTATAGTTGGTTTCAGAAGTGTGCTAATTCAGAATTATCCTGTTTGGTTTCAGGGCCGGACGATGGAGGAGCAGAGGCCCCTGGTCAAACTGACCGATGTTAACCCTTACATCCTCTGCGTCCTGTGTCGGGGGTACATTGTGGACGCCACCTCCATTGCCGAGTGCCTTCACTCCTGTGAGTATCCAACACCTCCTTCACCTTTTCCTATCTATACATTCCTACCCTATATTGAATGGGAAAAATTTGGAGGCGGGGAGGTGATTACTTTGTTAATTTCATTAAATGGGCCAGAGTAGACTAACGTTTCTAATAAATCAAAAAAATACCTATCTTTTCTCTTACATTTTTTTTTTTTAATTCTGGTATAACAACTGGATTTTCTTACAAAGAAAGTGTTTGTTTACCCACAATTACGAAATGACCTTACCTTACTCTCTCTTTCTGACTCTATTCTACCAATAATTTACCTAGGTCTCTTGCCATATTTCCCACTATCAACACATTTTCTCGCTACTCCCCACCGAATTATTGGCCCAGTGTTGCTTCCCATCTCATGCACCACAAAGAGGCTCATTCATAATTCAGGAGACTTCAAAGCGGACGCCTTCCAGTGCAGAGAGGCGCGGACAAGGAGTCACAGGATGAAAAGAAGAAGGATGAGAATGCTGATGAAGGATAGAGATAGGGCATATGTCAGGAGCAGGAAAACCGCTGCATAATGTGTGTGCTGACTGGGAAAATGGGGTGGGACAAAGATGAGAGATATGAAGAAATTTTGGTGGGAGAGAGACGAATAAAGTAAGAGAGGTACGAAGAGAAAATGGAGAGGGGTGTATGGAGGGAGAAAAGGGTTAAGGTGGTGGGGAGGTATGAGGGAATTGTGAGTGGAGTAGAGCTATAGAAAGGGTTGAAAAGACGGTGTGTGAGAGAGAAGGGGGGGAGGAAGAAATAGAGTGGCTGCATGGGAAAAGAAGGAGAGAGATTTTAATTTGCGGAAATGGAGTAAGGGTCTCCTTACGGTGATACGAGCGGGGAAATTGAAAAGTGGGAATTTAAATATATTTGCCCATTAGTTTGTAATTCAACTGTGTTTTGATGTGGAAATAAGTTGAAGAGGTTTGTTTCAATCATGTTCTATTGCTTATTGCACGATATTTATGGGTAAGATCTTTCAGCAAGATCCTAAAATTAGGAGGGCGACTGCTCCTGACGAGCGCTTGCTGGTCGGTGATCATCATAACTTTGACATCCTAGTGATAATAATAATACTCTTGAGTGGAAGGTAACCACCAGGCAACGTTAATGCTCAAAGCATTTTCTACCACCCAAGTGTGGTCACAAACTCAAATTAATGAGGAAAAATTCATGTATTGGGTGGGATTCGAACCAACGAATCGCTACGCCATACATAAGTCCTTTAGTTAGGACTTATGTTTTTGTTTTATATTTTCTATTCTTTTTCATTTTCATTGTATATATTGTTTCCATTTTTTTCATTGTTAAATTAATTATTTGTATGTACATAATGTCCTTTTATACCTAATAAAGCGTTGTATAATAATAATAATACGCTAGCTGGATTACCAGACCAGCGCGTTAACCACTTGACTACCTATTGGAGGGAAGGAGATAATTTTTGACTCTGATGGGAATATAACCCGAGGAACGGTTGCCACAGGCAATAACCCCGCCCTTTAGTTAGGACATTAACTTCATTCTCTTTTTTTCTTGTATATTTGCTTAATATTTTTGTTTTTCTTTATATTTCATTGTATTCTACTGTATATATTTTTTTTTTAATAAAGCTTTAAAAAAAAAAAAAAAAAAAAAAAATAAAAAAAAAAAAACGGTAGTACCTAAATTCTCTTCTTTGTTTGATCATCAGCCCGCCGCCGTGGTGTTGACTGTGTAATATGTATATACGTACATTCTGCGTTATCTATGCTGCTAAGTAGGCAAACCGAATACTTAAATATATATTATACTGAAAAATAATCGAAAAAGTGTTATCTTTGGACGCTATAAATTCACCAGTTAAAATGTATTCAAGCACAAGACATGAATAACAATTCCCCCCCGGCATTCCTGTCGACACGGTGAAAGTTTCCCGGGGTTCATCCCCAGACCTCGGGATGAGAAGAATGACCGACCATTCCCCATTTCCGGAGCTGCAAATGGGTTTCAAAATACTGCGGAAATTTACGATGTGCGAAGGATGTTCTTAATGGACATTATGCAAACTTTTCTACGCCTCTCCTATGCTGGAAATGGACTTCTATACGAGCCGTATATAGTGCCTTTTTTTCCTTTCTGATAGTCTTAGTTCATGGTGTAATCTATGTACCTATATTATTTATTCAAAGTAGGTAACTATGTCATTTTTTAATCCGCAGTATCAATCCGTTCTGCATTATCCAAGGGTTCCCAGTATTCTCCTCTAATACTCAACACATGAAAAGCTCAACCTAGCAAGTAGCAAGTACTGTAGGCAAGAAATACTTGAAGGAAATTTATCGCCAGAACTTTCATCATTATATTAATTGATGGACGCAACGATAAAAACATCAAACTTGTTCATTATTCTAATAGTCATTAGTCACTTCTTATTACGATCAAACTTTACGATCCAAGCAACTTTCATATACTGAATAGTAATTATTGTTCATATTGATTGCATCCATGGTATTAGCTCAATTAACATCTTTCTTTTCATATTCACTATTTATATGCACACTGATGATAATTTTTATTATATTCTCATAGCTATAATGTATTCTCTCATGTTCAGCGTGCTACAGACTGCTAACAGTTGGCAGTTCTGCTCATGACGTGGTGGGTACCCAATGTTCTCAGCTGCAGAACAGTTCTTATTGTTCTGGTATTGGATAACATATACTGATAACATAACAGTAATTACACGCACCAGTGTCGACTTTTGGCTTAACGAAATGGCTGTAGGTTACTTTTACATTGGCTAAAATTGCTCTACAAATTTCAAAGAGACTTGATTTCATAACTCGTTATTTTTTCCAAACTTGGACCTTTCATTGCTTGTGTGTGTGTGTTTTGTGTGTGTGTGAGAGACAGAGAGAGAGATAAAGAGAGTCACACAGACGACACACACAAACTTTTACCAGGCCAGTTTTCAAAAAAATCTTATGCTATTGTTAATTTTTTTCTAAGACCAGAGAAAACCATCTGTGACTTCACTTGGAATAGCTCTAATTTCAATACTACGACTGCGCAATGCTTGACAGTCTCGAAACCCATCAACTTTATATCTTTAATGAATTCAAGGAGACAGATGAAGCTATTCGCATTATCTGAAAAGTATTTATGAGTTATCCGAAAAAGAACCCAGGAATCCTTTGATCATCAATCATTTAGAATCTTATCATTTTTTCTGATATTTTGTTCATCATTATAGTCATTATCATTTGGTTCTTTTATATTTATATCATCAGAATAATCATCATTTTCTTCTCCTTTCTTCATACCATATTTTTCTTATTTCTCCTTTAATGCTTTCTCTACTCTGATCTTCTTCTGCTTGTATCGAAATCTTCTTGAATATCTTTCTTCTCTTTCTCTTCGAGTTCCAAATTTCTGAAGGCACCTGGCGCCCCAAGCCTCAGCTGGATAAACCTGTTCTTCCTGGCTTCCTTCCACACGCGAGCTGTGTGTTTTGTCCTGATCCTCTCTTCATTTGTAGCTAGAGTTGTTGTCGTGTTCAATTGTTTGCCCAATTCATTGTCCAATGCCCTCAGTCTCGGCTTGTGTGTACAATATACATACATTCACCATGTAGGGAGTGCCCAAGTGAACTCGCATTGCTCTTAGCTCTATGAGTTTTTGGCTGCAGGTTAATCGAAATTTAGTGATTAATTAAAATATAATATATTTCACGTATTAAATTACATTATGTAATTTAAAAAGCCTTTATTTGTATGATTAAATATACACAAAACATGAACATTTTGTACAAAATCAGATTAATCTCTAAGGCCTGCATTACATTTACATATAAATATAACTATTGTTTTTAAACATACTTAACTGTTTTATTATAACTCTTACACTTCGTACACCCACGTCACTCACCCATATTTTCATTTGAATTTTCAATTCACTGTTCTCTCCTAGAATCTGAACATTCATTTATTTCATTATAATTTTGTTGCACATACTCGTATAATAACAGATTCTTATTCAAGTCGTATTGTGTGTAGGGGTAGGGCGTAAGTTTACAGCAGCCGTACCATTTTAATTAAGAGTGATGAGAGTGAATTACTTTCTCTGAACCTTTGACAGATTAAACTAGGTGTGTGTGTGTGTGTGTATTGTGTGTATGTTTGTGTGTACACATGTGTTTCTTGATTCTTTCAATTTGAAAGCCTCTGTGTAGTTTTTGTTCTACAAAATACCTATTTTCATACAGAGGTGCTTTGAGATTCAGAAATCAGCCTCTCTCTCGCTCACCCAGAAATTCAGTAAAGGACTTGGCAAAATAATAAAATAATAGAAAATATTGAAATAGAAATCCATAAAAATCAATATAGTCTGGTCAGATGTCAGATCAATTATAAATCAAATATAGATATTCAATATTCAACAATTTCACTTTAATTTTTTTTCTCGTAATTCTATGTCTTACAACCAACCATACCGTAAATAAAATTAGTACTACCTAGAGTGGTTTGGAATGATAATATTCAAAACTCACATAATACAGTTCCGGGATATATAATTATATAAAAATATACAATTTCTGTAACCAATAAATGAATTGACATTTATAACTTCTGCCAAAATATATCTTAATTTTGTCCAATAGGTATTTCATTACTAAAAAATAATAGGTTTTTTATATTCTTGAAGAAGTCGATAGTTATAAAGGTATACGATAATATATGAATAAGATTGTTGCGTAAAGAAATAAAAGCATATTGGGTGGTTTATTTTTAAACGTCCCTATACTCAAGTATATGAACCATCCTGCAACTTTTGGTACCGTCCTTTTAAATATATTTTGTTTAAAAAAATGTTCGAAGCACCTGCTGAAAAAAATTGAATCTTTTTATAAAGAACATCACTAATATTCAGACTTTATAACCATTGTAATATAAAAGTCGAACCCACATGCTTGGAATTTTGAAAAGATCTCTTCTCTCAGTACTACTCGTTTCTCCTAAGCCTGTGTTGTATTTATTAAGTTTTGGGTAACCCTGTAATCTAATAATACAATAATGCTTCTGGACTGGTTCTTGAATAGTTTTTTTGTTTATTTTTTTTTTACAAGAATGAATTCCAAGAATGTTGCCTTGCGCAGAGAATCGAATGCAAATCCCCAGTGAGAAATATGTTATCAGAGCGCCAATCTTTGCTTTGATTTCGCCTGTTTAGCATAGTCGCGGAAATATGAGCTTTTTGCACGAGGGAGAAGCTGGGATCAAGGGGAAATGACGTCCGCGAGGATAACCTTGCGTGGAAGAGATTGCCGCTCGTTAGTTAGGACATTATTTCTTTTCTTCTTTATTTTTTATTTGTTTTCAAACAATTTTATTTTTTATTACTTTTCAAACTATTATATTTGTAAATATTGTATATCTACGTCCTTCTAATAAAGCACAATTAGAAAGGTGAATTTTTCAGGGGAAAATGTTGTATCTAAGTTTGAATTGTAAAAGGATCATGTGAAATTGACTCCGAGATACTGTGAATTATTTCGTGAAACTTGTTATTAGTGTTAGGGGGGCATTTAGAACAAAGTTGTATGTGAAATCACATTACATAAATGATTTTAGCTCAAATTCTCAAAAAAATAAAAAAAAATTTTTTTAAACCACAGCTATTTTGACATTTCTCGCATTGAACCAGAAACCCCATTGATTTCCGTCATGGTAAACTGAATAACCCATTAAAATATTAACAGGCTGATAACTGATAAAGATAGTGTTAAACTGATAATATTTTGCAGACCACTCGGTATACCACGTAGAATCTCGGCTTGTATTTATCCACGGGTGAACTTAGAGCGAGTATAGTACTGAATGTTATGAAAGACGCTTATCACGCACATCACACATTTCAACATGACTGAGTAGTTGAGTACTCTAATGAATGGAGTTTATGGAGTTGATTGTTGCGACAAAAGGTGATGAGAATCCAACACTGGTCCCAGGCAGTCCCAGCAACTCTCAGTAATTAATTAATTCCTGGATCATAATGTGATAACTTTAAGGATTAATACCCAACTCTAACGGGGCGCATTACGATTCGGCCCAAAAAGGTTTATGAAAAAGGTTTTCGATTTCAGGTAAAAAAGGTCACCGAACGATTCGGCCCAGTGCAACATACTAAGTACCGTACATATTGGGGGATTTTTTATTATTCAACATTAAATTACGGAATTACCTTCTATGTATATCAGGCTTTGGCCTTCTATGTATTAGGCATGGCCTACTATGTATTTTACCTAACCCGACTATATTCTTGAGGCATGGCCTTCTATGTATTTTACCTAACCCAACTATATTCTTAAGGCATGGCCTTCTATGCATTTTACCTAACCCTACTATAAACCTGAGGCATTGCCTTATATTATGTATTAACCCTAACCCTACTATATTCTTGAAGCATGGCCTTCTATGTATTTTACCTAACCCTACTATATTCTTGAGGCATGGCCTTCTATGTATTTTACCTAACCCTACTATATTCTTGAGGCATGGCCTTCTATGTATTTTACCTAACCCTACTATATTCTTGAGGCATGGCCTTCTATGTATTTTACCTAACCCTACTATATTCTTGAGGCATGGCCTTCTATGTATTTTACCTAACCCTACTATATTCTTGAGGCATGGCCTTCTATGTATTTTACCTAACCCTACTATATTCTTGAGGCATGGCCTTCTATGTATATTACCTAACCCTACTGTCAAACACTCAAATAAACACTGATAACAAAGATGACTGTTACTAGTTCAAAACAATAACATCGTGAACATCGCCATTGTTCTCAGTTCTTTCAGGGCAATGTTTCCATACTATTTTATAGGGATTTTTTAGTGGAATGAAAGTGGGACTTTTTGTTAGAATGAAAGTGGGACTTTTTGTGTGGGATCAAAACTTCATAGTGTGTTTTGGGACGAATCATGCTATGGAAAAGGTCTCCTCAGGTAATTTGGGCCGAATCGTGAAGTTCCCCTCTAACGCTAGTTCCGTCAACTCAATGCATAAGGAGCAAATTTTGTTCTAATAAGTGTCACTTAATGATATCAAAAGAGGATTATTGGGTAAGACATCATGCCTCCACCCAAATTAATTCATAGAGCTTCAAGTAGGTTCTGTGTTTCTTCTTGGTTACCTTTTCACGGTCAAATAACCTTGCATTGTCTAAATCCTAGTCTATCACCTATTTGAACTTGTGATTCTCTGTCTCCGTGCGATTCTGAAATATTAAAGGGATAGATCTTGAACTTTCATGTATTATGGTTTATAGCTTTACACTCCCACGAATATTTTCATCTCCAAAATGACTCGAAGCCGCAATGTAACTGATAAAAAATATTTACAAATAATGTTAAAGTAAAACATTATCTTGACAGATATTAGATTTCGTTGTGGAAAGGTAACCGGAGTGAAAGGCGCAGGATTTCATTTTAATATTCAATGCAGGGCTGTCGCTGTCGTGATGATAGAGGGGGGAGGGGGGCCTCCAGAAGTTAGGCCGTACAGCGTACAGCTCCCGCATATCTCCAGGGGAGATGTTTCCAGGCTTATTTCCTCTTATTGCGTCTTCTCGGAAGCAGTACGAGACAATCCCCTAACCTTATTCCTTCTAATGGAATTGCTACGGCGGGCTCAAAGGAATCGATATGGATTTCTTTGTCTTATTCTTCTTTTGTGATAAAATAAGTTATATCCAGGCTTTTAAAGTTTTTCTTTATACTGTCGTAGCTGTAGGCATATCACATCTTCCTGCATATCTTCTTGATGAATCACTACTCATATTCATGTCTCGGTACACGTAGGTAAGCTGACGGGAAAAATGTCTATACCACCTAATATAGTCAGGTTATGATATATTCTAGGAGAGGGAATTTTTGATTAGAAAGCATAAAGTACTAAAGTACTATTCATTTTTCGTTATGTGTGTATGAGGTATTTCAAAAAAAGGTTCCTTGTTTAGCTCCTAGGTCTATACTCCAATCCAGCGCACTATTCCAAAGCAGTTTAGCTCCTAGGTCTATACTCCAATCTAGCACACTATTCCAAAGCAGTCTACCTCATAGGTCTATACTCCAATCCAGCACACTATTCCAAAGCAGTTTAGCTCATAGGTCTATACTCCAATCCAGCACACTATTCCAAAGCAGGCTAGCTCCTAGGTCTATATTACTCCAATCCAGCACACTATTCCAAAGCAGGCTAGCTCCTAGGTCTATACTCCAATCCAGCACACTATTCCAAAGCAGGCTAGCTCATAGGTCTATACTCCAAGTCCTCAGAGGACGAATTATTTATTTATGTATTCAAGACTTAGTGCTGCCTCATTAAATTCTAGCTGAACGTAGTGTGTCCTCTTACCCATATCTCATACGCTTGCTTTATTTATTTGTTACCATGCTCAATGCTCGTTCAATGTTTCAACGTTCATGCATCGGTGTTTTTTTAAATATATAATATGCTCATTTCATGTATCACGTAATTGTGATTTTTTTCATCTGCGGCGAGTTTTAATTGTTCAAGAACCTTTTTCAAATGATATACTTAATTCCTCTTTAATTGTCTCTCTCATGCCTTTCTTTAATTCCTCTTTGGCCCTGTGTTTTTTCCTTGCTTCTCAAACTTGAAATTTTATCGCTTCAATTTCATTTATAATTCCTCTTTCACTACTGTTTCGCTTTTGTAAATTCCGTTTAATTGTATCTTTAATTCATCTCTGGTGAGATTGTTGATCAGTTGTTTTTCTTCTTCTAATTGTATATCTCACATACTTGTGTTTCAGTCTGCCGGAGCTGCATCATTCTACATCTGGCCCAGGAGGACTACTGTCCCCGCTGCAAAGTTCAGATCAACAATTCCAAACCCGACATGTACCTGAAGTAAGTGACTCTTTAGTTCATTGCTATTTTCAAACTGCCAGTACCACAACTAGACAAAAAGTACAGGAATCTCCAGATTTGCCTCTCCTATAACTTAGATATCGAGATTACTGAGATCATCATAGCACTATAATATGTACAAGTATTAAAAAATAAGAATGATGTCACCTAAAATCAACAAAAATATTAAAAATAAAATTATTTTTGAAGAATTGTTGAGAAGGAAAGCTGTAACACATGTGATGTGGTTTAAAAGTTTTGAAATCCTGCCCAATCGTGGAATCTCTAGAGATTAAGACGTCCTACGTGGTGGAATCACAAAACTTTGTCATTTCTCCTGTGAATTCCGTTCCTCCCCAGCCACAGTTTCAAATGACTTATCATTTGTTTTATTTTTGCTTGAGAACTTTCTACCTCCCCCTCCATTTTCTTGAGAAGTTTTGTTTCGAATTTTCCATGTCTACGGAATTATTATGAGAATAAATATTATAAAAGAATCCCCCCCCCTCCATAAAATACCGAAGATATGAGAAGGGATAAAGTACTTTATTAACCCGGCTGATGCCCATAGTGACCAAGTGTTACAAAATACTTTCTTTATTAAATGAAAAAATGGGAAGTTTCTTTTACTGTTTTCCCCTAATGTTATTCGATATTATTACTTTTTATATATGGTCTACTATAAAATTATTTTTTCGATTTTTCATTGCTTTTTGTAGTCATCAATAAATTTGTTTGTTTTTCACATCTAAGGCTTGTTTTTTCCCCTCCATTTAGTATACGTAGTACAAATCTAAATGCGTTTTTTTCATTGTTTTTTTCTGACATGCATAAGTACCTATTACACTTAAAAATGTCTTTTGTGTTCAATTTAGAATAACAACAAAGGGTTAAGAAAATATTTTATTTAAAAATATGAAATGTTTTCTGAATGTTGTTTCTTTTTATTATTTTCATTTTATTCACCCCACCCACCTCTTCCTCTGGTTTCTCCCCTACCATTACCTTTATCAAGGGGAGACAATTCTTGATGAATTATTTATTAAAAGCATAATGGTTGTCCCTGGTAATCTTTTTAATAAGGCGAAATTTTTATTTACAAAGTTTCTGTACATACACTTGCCTCCCGATGTTCAGGATACGATCAAAACAAATTTACTATCTAGATAATAATGTTTTTTTAAGAAAGAAGTCTTATCAATGTTGGGATAACTTGTTATCCCTTCAAATGGGAGGATAACAGTCATGTCTCGGCTGGGTTTCGAACCTTGAAGCTCTGGTTTACCAAACAAAGCAACTTTTTGACCACTGACTGAGCTACCTGTACATTGATAAATATGTTTAGTTGTTTAGTATTACTCCTGAATTATTTGTTTTGAAAGGCTCAGGCTAATAGAGATAATATATGGCTAAGAAACCATGATAAGAGTCATAACTAATAACTCTTCATAGATCAATACTTAAATGGACTGGTTATCTATGGGACTCATTTTCTACCTTATCACCTGTCACTACTGTCTATACCGGATAGTGAGATAAACCTACCTCTATTTGGCTACCTTAACTTCAGGTTGTGAAGCTAATGTATGAAAGTAATATATTTTTCTTCTCAGGGGAAAGAGACAAAATAAAAATAAATAATATGCGATGAAACGCATGGAACTATAAAAAATAGGAATGAAGGAACAAAATTTTTTTGAGTCATGTCATCAATAATATCTCACTTCAATTGTAATACATATCTCACTATGGACTATGAGAAAACTTACACATCCACCAATTTGTCATTTTTTATTTGTGTTGTCAACCTGTCTTTTCATAATTTGTTCTTGAATCTTTAATGCTATATTTTAATGTTCAAATAAAACGCTAGTGGGCAGAGCGTTCGTTCTACTTCCATGTTCTTATATGCACAAACTCAAACTTTAAAAGAATTTGACCGTAACTCATAGTCATAGTAGACTTGGTATCATAGCGATGTAAGTACTGAGTTCTGCTGAGTGGTACGATATCCGTCACAACACAAAACAACATAACCTATAGGCAATTATGTAGGTAGTTATCTACATACAGTACAGATCCACTAGATATACCTCTGACGTAAAGTTCCTCAGTAGTATAGTAAAGTCTGTCTTCTTGGGCAGTTAGACAATATATTATCCTGGTAGTATACAGAGTACATATACAAGCTATGTACTATATGAGTGGAGTACCACACTGGCCACACTACCGTATTACTCATCCGCTGGAGGTTAGACCACTCTACTGTTGGACCGGTTTTCAACATGAATAGAATCTTTTGAATCTTCTTACCTTATGAGTCTTGAGGATTTGTAAAGCTCTGCGGTGTAACGTGTTTCCTAGGAACTTCTGCATGGTACCATCAGGCAAGCGCAAATGTCAAATTGTGTGCACTGTTGTGCCTCTTATTAACAGCTTTGATTAGGTTCTTACGCAAATCTTGTTTTATGTCTTTCCAATTATTACATAATGGGAGATTTAATGGAATCAAATACATCATTAGGTAAAGTTATACTCGTATGTATTTGACATGTTCTGAACTAAAAAATATAAACTCAACACCGAATATAGGAGATTGGGAAGAAGCCTACATTGCTGGCCGTATAATTCCTCTGAAGGGCTGGGATGATACTTTTAATCCCAAGCTAGATATTTCCATATCTGTAGTCTATACTCTATAGGAATGTATCAAATTATACATACAGAGTGTCCACTTTTAATGTGCGCCATAGGAAAAATACATGTAAAAACAGTTTTTCTTGTCTCAAAAGTCGCCATTAAGTATTTTAGTTAAACCAAATATGTTAACTCATGTATTTTTATCTGAGGAATCCACTGGTGGTAATTTCATACACCTGGGACTTACAGTTAAAAAGTTAAGGGTTCGAAATCCGAGAAATGTGTTATGTTTGAAACTCAATATTTTTGTACGATAGGATACTCTATTTTATGTATTTTTTCACGAGAAATTGATTAGTAGTATTTTCAATTACCTGGGGTAATTGAAAATATTACTTACTTACGAAACTTAAATATTATGAAAATATTACGAAACTTACCCCAGGTAATTCAATTACCTGGGGTAAGTTTCGGGTTCAAAACCCGAGAAATACCTGGTTTATGAAATTTATTCATTCTGTTCTTTGTTGTCTGCAGCAAGGCAATACAAATGATTGGCTCAAATAATATTTTTCACAAATTTCAATGGTGCTGGCCAAAATAATATCCAAAACAAAGATATCAATCAGGGAAACAAAGGCATCAATCAGGGATAATACTTTTGTCTACAAGACATTTTGTTTTGGAACCCGAAACTTTTTAACTGTGAGTATTACGTGTTTGAAAATATCACCAATCGATTCCTCGTGAAAAAATACATAAAATAGAGTATTTATTCAGTTATGTACAAAAATGTTTCGTTTCAAACATAACGCAATTACTCGGTTTCGAACCCAGAACTTTTTAACTGTAAACCCCAGGTAATTGAAGATATTACTAATCAATTTCTCGTGAAAAAATACATAAAATAGAGTATCCAATTGTACAAAAATATTGAGTTTCAAACACAACACATTTCTCGGATTTCGAACCCTTAACTTTTTAACTTAAGTCCCAGGTGTATGAAATTACCACCAGTGGATTCCTCAGATAAAAATACATGAGTTAACATATTTGGTTTAACTAAAATACTTAATGGCGACTTTTGAGACAAGAAAAACTGTTTTTACATGTATTTTTCCTATGGCGCACATTAAAAGTGGACACTCTCTGTATATACCGAAGTCAGGAATATACCAAAGTTTTTAATCTTCATAATATTTTATGTATGTTTTTTTTTAATTCCGTTTTTTAAAAGTCACTTTACATTTAGTACCTACTGACTTATTTTAAAATGCCAACTAAGTAACCTACCTAAACATTATTTTCATGACTAACCATTTTATAACGCTTTTATGATACCTACTATACAGCTCCAGTTCTTATTACCCCAACATATATGGAACTGCTTTCAGATCACTTCAGCTGGAGTTATACAGCTCATTTCCTCTTGTATTATTGTTTTTACTACCAATAATACGAATACCTCATGCAATAACCTAACAATCAAGCATACGAGTATAGAATAGGAACACTTTGTAAAAGAATTTAATAATTTAGTCGTAAAATGCAGATTAGCGTAGCGTTCCTCACCCTCCCTCCTTTCGCAAGTATTCTCTCCTTCCATTCAATAATGTAAAACGTAAAGTTTTATTGAGTGGGTTAGTAACTTTCATGGGAGGGGTAACAAAGCATGTGCGCATTCCTTAGGCAAATTTTTCATAACCTGAACAAACTGAGACAAGATAAGCCTGGGTGCGTTTCTGCCTTCATAATATGTGAGGATTTACATTAATAATGCTTGCTCTAACTTGGTCCTTCGGGCCGGATATTTTATCAGTATCCTCACCAAGGCTTTTTTCTGGCTATTTAGGCCTATTAACTCTTTTAACCATTAGTTATTAACTGATTGTACAACACGAGTCATAAATACATTCCCTGTGCTATCAAAATACAATACCTATACAACATCTGAGGATCATCATTAGTGTCGGATGAAATTTCAAGTAGGTAATTAAACTTACTCTCACAACCTCATTGAGGTTTGAGAAAAGAAAGATCCTTCCTTGTATCAAAAGAACACACGTATCAACTTAAGAGGGATTTGTTTTCATGAATGTTCAACAAATTTGCACAGAAAATATACTAACAACTAATAAATATTGTATCACCTACTACGATGTTTGAAAGATTCCCAAAGATTTTTGCAATCACGTCAATAAGATTGAAAACTCTTGGACAAGCAAATGCATTTATCGTATTGGATTTCATGTTCTGTTCTTGTACCATTTTTCCCAGCTCTGAAATTAATATACATAATTATGTATGTAGAGAATAATTTTTTCATAGATTTTTCCATTTTTAATGTTTTTTTTACCATAGCATCATTCTAGATTACCGGGTTCCATTCATTTGAGGCTGATGAAAGATCATATATTCAGCAAAAGAGAACTTGGTGGTAACTCGAGGAAATTTGCTAAAAAGACCAAGATGATCTTATTCAAAAGTG
This sequence comes from Bactericera cockerelli, assembly GCA_024516035.1. Taxonomy (NCBI): domain Eukaryota; kingdom Metazoa; phylum Arthropoda; class Insecta; order Hemiptera; family Triozidae; genus Bactericera; species Bactericera cockerelli. The sequence goes on along the minus strand of CM044957.1, from coordinate 30,363,065 downwards.
TAAATAAGGCAGTAAAAGTTTCGTCAAGGTTTTCACTCCCAAATTCAAGTCTCGTTACCTCTTCTTATCAGACTTTTTATTGAAGGGCTTGTAGATGAGCAGTATGATGTTCACTTGACGCTGAGATAAGAGAGAACGCAACACTGCATGGCACGTCGTAAAAAAAGGTGTGAATGAAAAGCTTGTAAAAAACATGTTGAGAGATAGTACGCTGGCGAGAAGGCTAGCGTGCGGTGTTGCCAAGCGGCTTTCAAGTTCAAAGCGAAAGAAGCAACAGGGTGTGACGAAAGTTACTCGAGAGTCTCGATAAAACTGTTGTTGCAGTTGCTATGAAGGTAAGACTTGTACCTTCACTTGCAATATGGACTTATCACTTTACCTGTTGGTGATCTTTATAAACATTTTTTAATCAATTTTAAATTTCGATTTACAGTGTGAGTGCATGATGGTTTGCCATAATAATATGGAGGTGTCTTGATAGTGAAGTTGTGACGCTCGTGCAACAATGTGTTGGATTTGTTGCATGTGAATCATTTAAAATAACTTCTTGTAGTAACCAATACGAGATCGTGGTATTTTCTTTCTGGTTCAATGATTCTTACTCTTTGGGCAATTAATTTCATTAGCTCATTGTTTCTGTTGGTAAGTCTTGGGATTTTTCATCAATTTCTTTTTGCAGTGTCCTTCCAGTCATTGGTTTCATTTTGTCACAACTACACACACACCATGCATTCCAATTGAATGGAACAAGAAATTTCTTCGACGGACTGGCCCGATCAGGAACCGATCCTTGCCGATCGTGCTCGATAGTCTGTTATCGTGAGACAGTGTTGCGTGCATGGAGCTGGTGCCGGGTTCTAATCAAGTTATCATTGCCACTTCCCTGAGCTCTGAGCAAGTGAGCACAGTGTTTCTATTTGATTGTTATGCTTGTTGTTAGAGCTGTGGGGATTGTGTCTGGTTGGATTTCGTTGTTCTCATGGTCTGTACGGCGCGGCGCTCTGTTGCTGATTTTCATTGTTTTCGTGACAAGGTCCAATAAAATTAGATTTGTTCGACAAGTAATGTTGCGTTTACGCGTCATAGTACTAAACTTGCAATTCGTTCCCCTTCTCTTCTTTTTAATTTATGGTGCCTATTCCGTTTACGTTAGTTTTTTTAGGTTGGGTTTATTTATCTTTTCTTGCACAGTTTACTGCCTTGAGTTAAGTTCTCCTATATATTTTATTTGTTACGTCAAGATTTATTCTCACTGCAAACACGTGTAATTCAATATATCAGATACATACCAGTAATGAGTCTTTTACCTACCGAAAGTTCTATAACAGCGCTTCCCAATCCTTTGCTTTTGGCGGCCCCCTTTACAATTATGAAGTGCCCTCGGCTTCTTTATCATACATCGCTTAGATCAGGGGCTATCCGTTTGTATGTACTAGATAAAAGAAAATTGAACTGTTCCGAGAAAATAATTATCTAAATAGCTTGTACATGTACATTGTACATATATTGTTTTACAATGTTGTTTCTATTTAGAATTTCTTATTCTACTTCTCTTTCTGATATCCTTTATAACAGTATAACTGTCATTCCTATTTTGACTTCCACATTGGTCTACCTACCAATAAATACATCTACACCAGGGGTCTTCAACCTGTGTCCCGCGGGCCACTTGTGGCCCGCCGAGTCATTTTTGGTGGCCCACGAGCTCATTCATGCTATTTCCTATTTCTTCCAGCACTAGCCGGCCAAGATTTTTTTTTTGTTATGCAAAAAATTACGGGTAGTGACAAATCCGCCGGGATTCGAACCCGAGTCTCCCACCTACAAGACTAGTGCATTGACCAACACTCAGCCATGGGAGCCAAACTGATCAGAGATTTTTCCCTGCTGTACATTTTTTTTATTTTTAATTTTTTAGTTTTTGTATAAACAAGTTGAGTGAAACAATTTTTATTTATTTATTTTGCAAATGAAAATACCAACACTTGTTCCTGAAATTAAAAATAGTTTTCTGAGAAAACTATTTTTAATTTCAGGAACAAGTGTTGTTCCCCCCCCCCCCCCCCCCCCCCCCCCTTAATTTATGTTTCTAATAGTGGCCCAAGGACTTTTCTGAAAGAAAAAAAAATGGCCCAGAGTCTGAAAAAGGTTGAAGACCCCTGATCTACACTATAAATGAGTAAGGATTGCACGTTCTACAATTCAAGATTATATAAATTTGGTAAACCACTAAACCTATAACCAATGAGAGGGCATGGATCAATACAAGGACGAGAAAGTTGTCCAAGGAGTCATGACGTCACACTCTCATGTCTTTTAACTAATTTTATTGAGAGTAGAATTGTGGTGAAGCATTCCTATATGTACTTTGTTGTTTGATAATAAAAATTGATGTTTGACAGGTTTTGAAATTACAATTCTTGATATCAGTCTTCTGTATATTTTGATCACAAACACGGTAATATTCTCATTTTATTTGTCCATGCTCATTTTTTCCGAATCTCGAATAAAAAATATATTAAAACTCTCTCCAGGGGGGCAACACAAAATTAGTGGAGTCGCCAGAAATAAACACGACGCAAGACTCCTCTGGAAGACGTGATGCTCTTATTAACAATATTAACATGGCATGTGAAGGAGAGAGAGGATTATTTTGTAACTTATTGGTGTCCTTGCCTAACGTTGAATGTGGTGAATTTTATTTGGTTGGAAGTTTCGGATCGCGTGAGAGAACTCCATAAATTGCAACAAAAGAAACCTCCCAGAAATCCTTGAAGCTCTTATATGATATAACGTTTGATCAAATGAGAACAGTTTCAGAGATAAGTGTCATGATTTTGCATTTATTGATGACTTGCTATACTGTAATTCTATTTCTAGTATTTCATTAAATACAGATTTATTTGTCCTTGGAAGCATTAGAAATTAGAAGATTCTCCAGTTGGTATTTTCCCTTGTAAGATGAATTTTTTGTTGATGAAAAAGAGATCTTTTGGGAAAATACTTTGCACCCTTTAAATGACTTATTAGAAGAACATTTACAATTAGTTTGATATTATTCATATTCAAGTACACGCATGGTGCGTATTTGTCTCATTATCTGAATGTTGAAAAATTTGCTAATACAATTTTAATGTATTTGTTTATGTTAATTATGTTGTTGTTACAATTTCTTGAAAAACAACACCACCAACCATAATATGGTTGAGTATCAAGTACATATATGCATCGTTAAAAAGTTATCATATTTATGCAATCACTTTTGTGATATCATAACTATACTCAAACGAGCTTTAATAAATCTACGCTGAAAGTCCGCCGCCTTATCGATCAAACTACTGACTGAGATCGGTGTATCAATGTATATGTATAGGAATAGATAGTTATAGTTACTATTAATTATACAAATTAACAAAAATATACCTTCAGCTGCACTTAAAAACGTCATCAAACACGATTGTAAGTCAAGCAGATAAAATATGTACCCGCAACATACGTCGACATCACAATAAAACAAACCATTATCAATATTATCAGCTCACTACACACGTATAATATTTTTATAAATTCCAGATTTACATTATTGATAAATAATGCGCCATTCATGTTCTTTCATTATGTATTAATAAATCAATTGTGAAGATACAAGGGGGAACGAATGGTTTATTAATCAATTTAGATGAAACCTAGTCGTGAAGAAAAAAACCGTTCGCGAGAGAAAAAAAGAGAGGAGAGAAAGAAATATATTTAGAGAGAGAGAGAGAGAGAGAGAGAGAGAGAGAGAGAGAGAGAGAGAGAGAGAGATAAGAGGAAGAAAGAGAGAGAGAGAGAGATAAGAGGACGAAAGAGAGAGAGGGCTGAGTTGCTGTACAACCCTTACTCTTCCTGTGTGGAATCCGAAATTCAAAGGCCCCCTTCGAGTATTTTCTTTCCTGCTTCACTGTGCTCGAAAATGAAATCCAAAGTGACAGATTTCAATATAGCGGACCCTCACCGTCCATCACCCCACCCCAATTCCTCCTGAGAGCGCTTTCCACCACCCGTATTATTATTTAAATGTGCAATGAGCCCGGACAAATCAGATTTTGTTAAATGGTTTGTGGTGTTGTGAGCAACAGTATGGTAAAAAAAACAAGACTTGTTTTGCTGTCAAGACAACTTGGAGTTATATATTATTGAAATACGGTGGAATGACACATGTTCTATAAAGGTACATCGTAGCAAGAGCACATATTTAACCGATTTTCGATCCATCATTTTGGATATATTATATAATCAAAAATACATTAAATTAATCGGGCTAGGTACATTATAAATAAGTAAAATACCTACTCTACCAAGACTTGCACGAGACTTACATTGTATTATGACGACCATGGCAATGCAGAATGGACCTCTTGGTCTGTTCTTGTCTAGGTACAAACAATGTGTAGTACAAAAATTAATGCACAACCTAAACTGAGATGAAATTTTCAAACAAACCATGCTCTACCTATTTTATAATCCAAAGTTTTGTTTCCAACTCGACTGTAAATAAATATTAAAATATATTCAAGGAACAAATAACTTCTTCTTCCATCGAGTAAAAATAATGATCAGTAAAAATAAGCAGGAACAATCCCACAGGATTTAATAAACTTATTGCTTGTAGAGGCAACACCGCAACAGGTAGCTAATTATCGTAATGAACGAGGGGCGGTGTTGCCAGCTCCTCCATAAATTACTGACTTTTTTCACAAGTACATTTCCCACAAAATTTGCATAAAAATGAAATTAATCTTATCAATGTAATGATTGATTTATTTCACTTTCATGAATTCATTGATAAATGAAAAGTTTTTGGTGGTTTTGAGTGTGTTTTCCCCTTACATGCTTTGAGCATCTTCCGTGGAAGATTTTATGATTGATTGATATTAGATGACTACAAGTTATGGAATTCATACTGTCAGCAATTTCCCCAACAGTGTACAGCATGTTGACAAGCTTTAGCCGTGAGTTATCGAATTTTTGTTTATCATAATGTTAAAACCTGAAATAAAATAAGTGAAGCATTATAAAGCTGTTAAACAGTAACTTTAAGAAGGAAAATGAATCTTTAGTGTCTAATTTCCCACACAGAGATCAAAAAATGTTTATAATATGGTGAATATATCTTTCAAGTTCGCATACACGTTATGTTAGGATGTAATACCTGATGAAACCATGATTCAGCAACAATTTGATGGCACGAACAGCCTTGGGGGACACACACTTTTGTATGCAGAGCAGCACTCTTGCTCGGAAGTTTTAAGTAAAGAAATGAGCAGTAGGAGGGTGAGATAAAGCAAAGAGAGGAGAGAGAAAGGTATAAGCGAATGTGGAAGACAAAGAAAGAGAAGAGAGAATATAGAAAGAAAGGCGTACGGATTGTTTAGGGATTCAAATCTTGTCCTGTCTAGCGTAAGGTGACGTAATAGCCTGGGATTTGACGAGGATGAGTTTTGTGTTTGTCTTATTGCTGTTGTTGGGCTGTTCAAAGTTTTTATGAGGATTAATGGCAGACAGTTTGGATCCGATATTACAAGCCCGGGGACTCTCCAACTCTCCAGGGAGTAAAGCAAATCATCTGTTCAGCAGGAATAGTGGCGCAAGCCAACCACCCCGTCAGCCACTTACGTTTCCATCATGGTCTCATTTGAAATTAAACAGTTGTACGATAAGTAAGTACACAAACGTTTGATAAGAACGTCACGTCACCAACGCAGTTTTTGTCCCCATTTATAAAATTATAGACGACGTCGTCCCCCTTAAAGAACATTCGTGACACTCTGCGTTTTATTCCTGTCCCTGAAAATTTCAAGTACATCTTATAACCCCGAAAAAAGTTGAAACTTTCTACTTAAAAGAAAGAAAAACTGCAGGGAGAGAGAAAAAAGAAATGAAGTAAAGTAAAAGTTCCCTCGGAGGCAACAAGCAAAGTTAAAAGTTACTTTTTTTTCGTTTTTGTGAAAATCTAAGAAAAGTAAAAGAGTCTTTCATTTCACTCACATAAATACTTCTCCTGATGACAAAAAGATACATTAGGATCGGATTGATATGGGGGCGTAACGTAGGGAGAGAGATTCTGCATGAGGTGAGGTAGGGAAGATAAGGAAATTACTATAGGGAGAGGGACATGGAAGTTTTTCCAGGACCAACTGTCAGGATGGTGGACAGGCTATCTGAAGACCAGTAGATAGATAATTAGATACATATGTATCCATACATTCCATACTCGTAATACGCAAAATGTCTTCCTCATAACTAGTAAATAACGCTTGAATTTATTTCAAATTTAGAAAAACCTAATATAAATATTAAAACCATCTTGACCACACCTGATCCTTAACCCTAAGTACTTTGATATAAGGCCTAAACACCAAACTGAGTACAAGGTCAAGCTGAAAAATTTACCGTTAGTTTAAGAATAGATCAGACTGTTTAGAGGACCCTTGTGATACTTCTAAATGATAACATCTCTAGATCAATAATTGAATCGATTATTTTGCAATGAACAGACATCTTATGAAAACTAATGGTTCTAACTGTCGAAAAGTACAGACTCGTACATATAAAGCTTTGCCTTCAATTGCAATAATGCATTTGTCATTTGCATTTGCATTGCAATAATGCATTTGTCCCTTCGTGAAAACCAATCATTCCTAATTTCATAATAGAAGAATCAATACTTAAATCTCCTACTGTTGTGATCGTCACGTAGACAAAAGGACTTAGATAGGTACCTATCTATACTATGTATGCACCCACTCAAGAGACTTGCTCAGGCATGCGATATACTCGCTCCTCCTGATTAACTATTCATGAAGCCAAGACGGAGAAAAAAATCTGAAAAAGTAAAAATCCAAAAGTGAATAACAAATTCATCTCTCCCGATGTGCCTGACGAGGATGAGGAAGATTGGATGGGAAATGAATAAAGAAATATAAAGAAGATTAATATTGCAGTCGATGGCAAATGCTATCAGTGGCGTATCAGGATATTAATAAAATAGCTTATCAGATGGAAAAGGAAAATATAATGGTTAAAGAAATTGCATGACGTTTCATGTTTTACAAGGCCTAGGAATTTCAAACAAAGGTCTATGTTACCGCTGAAGTAACAGCAGTCACCATTGACATGAAATCGTCAAATGTTATATGTGGAAGGAAATTTGGCACATCCACTGATAAGAACAGAAGTACCTATTCTCTAATATAACGTGGGTACTCGGGGCATATTAGAGCTTCTTTATGTAGGAGGTGGTCCAAGAACGCTTATGTATTCCCTATCACCATTTGAATGTTATGGTAAAATAGTGGGAAAGAGATTTTGGCACATCCACTGATACAACGTTGGGATCAGCCTACACTGCCTACTTTGATATTAAAAGTATGTTCCTACCTAATACACATAATGCTATTGTGTTCTTGATCATATCAATCTTTTGTTTTGCGAAGCTTTAAATCAAGACACTGCACTAAATGTGGCATCTCCTCGACAAAACGTTGAATGTAGTCTGTATACTTAGACGTAATAAATTAGAAGACTTTTCTCTAGTGAATTTAATAAGTGTATTAAAATGCTTCATATTACCGGTGTAAGGTTTTATTGCCTTGAATTTCATAAAACATTCCATTATAATTACTATCAAAGTGTATGTATAAGAACTCACTAAGTTCAATTTTGAAAGTACTCGTATCTAGTGCTAAGAAAATAATTTTCTACTCGGATCAAGTTGGAAAAATAATGTATTAGCTAAGTTTAATTTTTATGCATACAATAGAGAAAAGAATCGGAGCAAAAAAATATTATTATTCTTACAAAAACGAACATATTACTTCCGATTTCTAATGTTGGACATTTATCGGAAGTAATAGAATGCATTTTTCTTCTTTCTACATCTCTTTCCTTATCGATTATAATGTTCCCTTATTTGCTCTCAATTTTGATGTGTTTCTAGGCCATAATCTAATCTGTTTGTCTCATATTTTTTAGACCCGACAAAACCCTACAAGACATCATCTACAAGCTAGTGCCTGGACTCTTTCATGCCGAGATGAAAAGGCGGAGGGAGCACTATAAGAAAATGCCAGACAGGGGTAAGTTTCATTTTGAGGGTGAACGACGCGATGTTTGAAACTCGTCCATTTTTTTAATTATTTATTTAATGAATCGTTAAAGAGAAATAGTGGATGCAGTATGTTTAATGAGAGGACACTCTTTTAATTTGATCCTTAAATAAGCAATGAAATTTGAAATTGAAAGTAAAATTCTTTCTTCTTACGTTTTCTTTTAATATTTTTCCAACCTTGCTTGGGGTACATTTCTGTGTTAGTTTCTCTTTCTTTCTCTCACCTTCAAAATTCTTCTTTCCTTTTTCTCCAGCTTTCTCATCCGGAAAATCTCCCTCTCTTTCTCTTGTTCCTTATCTCAATTGTCTTCTATTCTACTCTTCACCTTTTCTCAATTGATCTTGCTGCCTGATGTCCCCTCAAGGTCCACATGATCACACACCGTCAACTCTATTGGGAATCTGTTTATTCCTCTTCATCATAATATGTATAAAAGAAAAACACTATAATTAAAATGCTTAGTTTTTTCAAGTTCTTCCTTAATGTAAGTAAATTTCTCTTCGAAAGATAAATACACGGAGGTAATATTTACGTACCTGTTCTAATTCTAAGAATAACTACACACATTCAACAAATTTTGTGTAAAGCGCGCGAAAGGCTTGTGTTAATATGAAACACTTAATTATTGCTAATAGGCATTGAGCAAAGGGTAAAACAACCATTTCGTGAGTTAATTTGTTTTGGGGCAATAGTGTAGCGAGCGAGCATTAGGTATAATGTGAAGAATGTAGCAGCAGCTAGGATATTAAACTAATGCCAAGTCATAATAAACTTACTTGTTTGTTGATATGGCACGACACGTTGTTTTGTTTGCTTGGCGTTTATTAAATAGATATTATGTATGAATAAATACATTCAACGTCAATTGACAGAGAAAAAAATCAAATCTATCTTACGTCGCTATTTACTAAATTTTTTATTTGTATATTTCTAATCAGCCTACGCTGAGTAATTGTGTAACTACAATAGCTTTAAATTTGCTGTCGAGAACTACAGATAACTCATGTCATTCTGAATCGGAGTGTGAATTAAAAGAGAATTACATAGAAGTAAGTCGAAGGAACAACATTTTCAGTGGAAGATTATTACAGGTACCTGACGGAATCGAAACCTACAATCCTCCATACTGGACTGATTAGTATTCACATACCTGGCACACCCGTCTCGTGTTCTGATAGTATCTTGACTCTGTGAAACGAGCGATAAACTTGATGGAGTAGAAAGCTTTTTGTCAGGCTTAACATTTGTTTTCACCCGAACTCCCTGTTTTTTCGTGTTTTTCTTCTCGAAGTTCACAAAAAAGCGTTCAAAATAGGTAGGTATACATGTTCCCCTTCCCAAGTATCTCCAGCTTTACCCATTTATTGTTCTCCCTCTTTACTCCTGTTTGTACGTTTTTTCGGGAAAGAGCTTCTTGTGCCTTTGCAATCTGGATCTCGATTTGTAATCCCGTCAAGAGTATTTGTTTAGCTTCCATTACCTCTTGCATCCCGTCTGTAACGAGCCGTATCTCTTCCATTGTACTTACAAGTACTCATTATGGTTGGGAAGCAGAGCATTCAAGAGCCCTTTCCCAAACGTGCTGAATAAAAAATTCCTTGTACAAAATGATCATTTTTCTCTTTTTCGTATACTTCTTCTTCAAAGGATTCTCTTGTTCTTGCTCCTGGGGGGAGGAGGAATGGAATTAGAAAAGCCTTTTAACTGCAGCTCTGCAGGATACGATAGGGGAGATAGTGTTGGGGATGAAGCTGGAATGTATGTGTGTTGCGAATGTTTTGGACATTGAACATTAGGACCTTTGTCACGTCCAGGAGAAATGAAACTTATATTTCGTAGTGGTGTTAAAAAAGTGGTACTAAAATTACTTCCGAGAATTTTATTTTATTTAACACTGTGTTATGACTTTCTGAATATCATGTTATGGTGACTTCTGATATCCAAGCCTGATTACAAAACGCAAAGGATTTTTGGTCGTTTTAAACAAATATTTTTTTATTACTTTTAGCCTTTTTAGTTAGGAAAGCTTTTATTAGCTTTAGTTTAGGAAAGCTTTGTCAGATACGCACAGTATCTGACCTTTATTTTTGGTTGGTACAATTTTGTATTACATGCCTTATAGTGGTTATCCCTACATGAATTATTTCCTCCCTTGTTCCAGACCTGGACCTACACCCCGAGTCCAGGGGTCTCAGTGTGGACCGGCTCATCTACTCCCCTGACGAGAAGATCAGCTTATCCCTCGAGTTCTGCGATAGGTAAGTCCCCACTCCCCATCTATCCCTTCACTTGCATGTATGTAATGTATTCTACCCACAAGTGCGATCATACTGTGGAATGAAAGTCTGTATGGTGATGACCCAACCGTAAAAACTTTGTATGTATGTTTTTTCCCCATTAATTTACGGCTTAGTCCCACTTTTACAATAAATAAAATAACTTAGAATATTGAACATTGAAACTAAAACATTTGGTCACAATAGACCTAATAGTTGTAAAAGCAATATTTTGTGCATCATTGAAATATTTTTATTTGAAGTTTAGACATGGTTTGAAATGTTGTCGTATATTGCCAAAAAAAAAAAACCATTAGGACTAATATTGTAATTATTGTGGCCTGTCGTTGGAAAATATCACCCAGGGTTGTATTCCAGAAATCCCCTCTACTTCATATTTCTCCTTCCATACTTCTCTCATTATCATCCCTTCCTTTTCACATTCTTCCTTTCCTTTTTCTAAAACTTTCCCCTGTTCCCGCGTCTTCCTTATCTTCTGTCTTCTTCCTGCCTCTCTGATGACGTGTCGCCCCCCCCTCCCTCAGGAACGCATTATCCACACAGATATGAACACATTATCTCACTCACAACACACTGGCAGGGTAGATAGTACTATACAGGGTGGTGCGTGTGTTATTCACACAGATATGAACACATTATCTCACTCACAACACACTGGCAGGGTGGATAGTACTATACAGGGTGGTGCGTGTGTTATTCACACAGATATGAACACATTATCTCACTCACAACACACTGGCAGGGTAGATAGTACTATACAGGGTGTGCGTGTGTTATTCACACAGATATGAACACATTATCTCACTCACAACACACTGGCAGGGTAGATAGTACTATACAGGGTGGTGCTGTGTTATTCACACAGATATGAACACATACATTATCTCACCACAACACACTGGCAGGGTAGATAGTACTATACAGGTGGTGCTGTGTTATTCACACAGATATGAACACAGTACATTATCTCACTCACAACACACTGGCAGGGTAGATAGTACTATACAGGGTGGTGCTAGTGTGTTATTCACACAGATATGAACGTACATTATCTCACTCACAACACACTGGCAGGGTAGATAGTATATACAGGGTGTGCTTGTGTTATTCACACAGATATGAACATACATTATCTCACTCACAACACACTGGCAGGGTAGATAGTATATACAGGGTGTCGTGTGTTATTCACACAGATATGAACACAAACATTATCTCACTCACAACACACTGGCAGGGTAGATAGTAGTATACAGGGTGCTACGTGTGTTATTCACACAGATATGAACACATTATCTCACTCACAACACACTGGCAGGGTAGATAGTATATACAGGGTGGTGCTATGTGTTATTCACACAGATATGAACACAGTACATTATCTCACTCACAACACACTGGCAGGGTGGATAGTACTATACAGGGTGGTGCGCGTGTTATCCACACAGATATGAACACAATACATTATCTCACTCACAACACACTGGCAGGGTAGATAGTACTATACAGGTGGTGCGTGTGTTATCCACACAGATATGAACACATTATCTCACTCACAACACACTGGCAGGGTAGATAGTAGTATACAGGGTGCTACGTGTGTTATTCACACAGATATGAACACATTATCTCACCCACAACACACTGGCAGAGTAGATAGTACTATACAGGGTGATGCATGTGTTATCCACACAGATATGAACACATTATCTCACCCACAACACACTGGCAGGGTGGATAGTACTATACGGGGTGCTGCGTGTGTTATCCACACAGATATGAAATCATTACATTACTCAGAAAACAATTGCAGGATCATGTTTGTGCTGAGAAAGAAAATCACACTAGGGACTACTTAATTATATTAGAAAAATTGGTATAGGATTTGCTAAAGCCAAGACCGGGCATCGAAGTATACATAATGGGATAGAGTTAATGTTTTTCAACCTTCAACACCCTGTACATCATATTGTGCCCTTACAATAGACGCGTGTTGAAAATAAGAAAAGTACTAAACTAGAAGACCCTTTTGAAGGTTTGCATGAAGAATCAGTTTTCAATAGATAATTCTTCTGTATCTAAACCAGCATCTATTGGTAGAGGTACTTCAGGATAGAAATAAAATGCCACCATTTGAGAACCTGAACAAATGCAGATGAATTATGTTTAGAAATGCTGCAACATCAAATACAGAACAAATACTTTAAATTTCTAATATTAGAAATTTCTCGGGAGTAAAATAACTTCGAACCTTCTTGTCTATACTTTTGATATGACAGTTAAATCAATCCAAAATTAGTCAAGAACTCACAACTAAAAAACTATCTTATAAAAGAATAGAACAACAAAAACAACTCTATTAGACTCTAGACCGACTTATCTACGTCCTATGCGAGAAAAAATCAATCAGTAAGTGAAGAACTATCGCATAAAGATTAAAAGAACAGAAAACTCAGAGTCTTCGCTGTTGTGTTGTTGCGTCTACTGTGTTGAGCTGTTGCTGCGGTCTTGGACTAAACTGAAATTACACACTCTGACCTCGAGGCAAGGTCACGTGAGAACAGAAGACTTCTTGTTGACTTTGGCCCCGCCTCTGGTCAACAACAGCAAGTCTGCCTGTTCCGCATCGAATCACCAGGCTAGTAGGAGAACCAGCACTGAGAAGTGATTTTCTTTCCTACTCATGATATAGGTACCTAATGATCTTGACAGAATGATTGTCGTAAGAGAAACTCTTTCCAGAATTGTTTTTTTTTAAATGAGTACTGTAACAACAAGGATAGCAATCTGTCTTTCGTGCTGGTCCCAGATTTTTTTAAGTTTTTATATGTAAACTATCAACTTCTTTTCCTGTCTCTTCTTTATAATATAAAATATTATTTGATTTGTTTATCAACAGAGGGTTCTTTCTGTTACACATCAGTAGAGAATTTTTTCACTGAGAACTATTATTGGTAGATACTTCCAAGTATATTACTATTTATTGAGCTGAAATAAACCATTAACAGATCTGTTACCCTTCTTCAAAGCTCTTTTGAGAGTAAAGTAATTATTGTGTAAGTCTAAAGTCTGGATTTTTAATTTCATTTCTTGGAGTTAGCTCTACTGTTCCAACAATTATTCTGAAAATCTCGTTTCTTTGCTAGTTTCTCTGATGGTAAGGGTGCTCTGCTCACGCTTGCAGGACAAGCGCCTCTAGATAAATTCTTTCTGTTTTGTTGTTTCTGACACATGCGTGTGTATTGAATCCTTGCCCCCCGGCTATCTAAGAGGGGTTCCTAGCTTGTTTTTATAATAGTACATCTTATATATATTCCATATAACTTGTTTATTTCCTTCGTTCAGTACGGATAACTTAACTCGAATGATGCTTTTAACATTAGCCTCAGGCAGATTACTTGAAGGGCAGGTACAACCCCTCTAAATGACGAGACCAATTGTTATTTGCCTGAAAAAGCTCTCAACACAACTATCTTTCTCTTCATGGACATAAGAAAAACTTCTAGGATGTCATTAAAGTAAAGATGGAAAACTTAACGAAGGATCAAGAAACCTTAAAGTTTAGACAGTGAGTGCAGCAAAACTTATTTTTAAAATGACTTGTGTGGTGAAGTGATTGATTCCTTGGTCTCGGTGGTCTTGTAACCTGGCTGAAGTCACTTTAGACCACAAGCATGTGGTTGAACTGCTGCAAGTAGATTACTGAATGAACTTATGAATATCCTCTACTTTCTTGACTTTTTGCTTCAAACGATAGCAAAATGTAGCCTGACAGACTTCGCTTGGCTCCCATCTATGTTTGTATATATTCATTGCATTGTTGCTTAGCTCTATGTAGATTGCGTACAGGGATAGGTATAAATATCATCATACTCTCTTGAACTCTTCTTGCGTTTATGTCCTGGCATCGATGGAGTGATGATGGAAAGCAAATATTAAAGTTTTGACGAAAATCATTTCAAGTCAAACTGTTCAAACCTTAATGACTCCTAACCTGGTGGAGTGACCTGCGGACGTGCCGACTGCCAGACGTGGGGTGGGCGGTGCCTCGGATGACCCGTCTTCAATTATTCGGCGGTCTTGATTGATATGAGCAGGACCCATAGCATACCGCCTGATCGCGGCCACTGGGTAGCTTATCACATCAGCAGAGTGAAGAGAAAGCTGAGTTTGAGACGATGCTGAGTGCACCAGCTGAAGATATAGTACGGGCTTCCTTGGCAAAGATGGGCGAACAACGGTCGTATAGTGAGAGTATACCATATTGATTCCATATTAAATGTATTTTAATTATTAGTGTCGTAAAGATTTTTTTTTTAGAAATTGTGAAGTGTCTAATATACAAAGTGAATTTTTAAATTGTCCTACAAATATATCGGAATACCACAATTAATATATTAATATATAAAATTAAATTTTGAAAATTAATTATTAAATTATTTTAATCGTACATGTAACATCAATGTAGACACTCAAACTTGCACATATTATAAAAGGCGGCTCATCACATTTGAATTTTTTTTTTTTACATTGACAAAATCCCTACTCATTGGAAGTGGGTTCCATAAAAAAATATATATATATAATATATCAACACAATGAATACATCAACATTAAAATTCTCAAACAAGAACAAAACTTTAGTTATTTATAAAAATCATTCATTCAAGATTAATGATAATCAAACTAACACAGATTGCATATCTTTTCAATGCTCTCATGAAGACTGTGGTGCTTACATTATACTGGATAGCAAAAAATCTAAAATTATTAACTCTAATCTAGAACATATGAACCATAATCCAATTACTCAGAAGCTACGATCAAATACAAAATCCAATATTCTGGTACAGAATACAACATTAAAGTCTTCACATACAAAAAAAGATAAACTGAAGTCAAATAAAGTCACCTTTAATATCGAATCATCCTCATCTAAATCTGACAGTACTCCACCCTCAGTAGTGGAAAATAAAACCTCAAAAAAATGTTAACAATAATCAGAACAATAACACACCAAAAGTCCCCGAAACACAAACCGCCCATACCTCACCCGAACAATCTGACACTTTGTCTAGTGCATTGATTCTTGATAAGATACCCAGTGATAACTATAAAGATAATATACATACAGTGTCAGTGACCTTAAACCCTAATACCTGCTCTGTTAGTGATAAACATGCATTAATTGTATCCAGCGGTACACAAACCGAAATATTTGAATCGGGTCAAATAAAATTAATTGAAAAAGAAAATGAAAACCTAACAAAAACAGTTATGTGAACAAGCACTGGAGATCGAAAACCTCAAACAGACCATAACAGCTTTGGAACACTACATACAAAATCAAGATATAAAGCATCAGACAGCAAGTACACAGAATAATCGACCTACACACAAACATTGTGCAACAAAGATAAACTGTAATTTAATAGGAGACAGCCACGTCAGAGGGTTACAGAAGAGGATCCTAACAATCCTTCCAAGGAATCATCAGTCCAGTCAGTTTTTCAACCAGGTGCCGGGTTCCTTGAAGTAGCCAACACCCACAGATATTCGGAAAAACTGGTCAATTCCACTCCAGAGGACTCAGTGGTACTCATTTGTGGAACCAATGATATTGGATGTACCAAGTGGCAAGTCATACAAGAAGCATTAGACGAGTTAATGAGAAAGTTCCAACAATGTAAAGTATTATGTTTAGTGGGGGTTCCATTTAGATATAAAAATAAGCATGTAAACTTCCACATTAGGAAATTTAATACTAAGATTGAGAAATACATTTTGTCAAAATCAACCAATAGCTCCTTCATAGATCCTAACAGTTTTTTAAAACGAACTGACTATGCTAGAGACAGTTTTCATTTAAATGATACAGGAAAAAAGAAACTTTGTATTAAAATTAAAAAATAAAATTTCTCAACCTATGTACCTGTCTCAAATATCACACAAGAAAAATCCACAGCACAATACCATTGCTGATAGCATTCTGAATTTAGACAGTCTGTTAAATTGTGATAACTTAATTGATTTTGATGAGGAGGTACCAATACAAACCATAATGAGTAGTACGAACAAAAAAGGAGAGGTATTAGAATCAAACTTATCAGTACATAACCCCAATTACCATAGAATGTTCCCTAAATTACCTACTCATGAACCAGTAGTACACCTATCCCCAGTTCATAGTAGAGTAACCAATAATAGTCATGAAAACCTATCAATCATAAACACCCCAAATATTCCTAGTCATATACATAAACTATTGCATCATGAAGCAAATACATCAACAAATTATTATAGACTCACTCACAATATATGTAACTCAACAGTTCAAGAAAATATTGAATATAATAGAGTAGGTCAAATCAATGTTCAGGACTCTAGCATACTCCATGCGAGCCCTATAACATGCATTGAACCAAGTTACAATAAGAATAATTCAGTATATTTCAAAGAAGGGGGCCAAACTTCGATAATTTAGTGGTGTTGACCACGAGCCAGTGCACCAATACACATTACAATATATATTACCAAAACACGCGAAGTATACGCGGAAAAATAAAAGATTTCATGATTGGTGCCCTGACTTGTGGTTATGATATCATTATTATATCTGAAACTTGGCTACCTAACACAATAAATGATTCAGAACTTGGACTACATGGCTTTAGCATCTATAGATGCGATAGAGATTATGATAATAGAGAAGAATCTCGCGGGGGAGGCGTGTGCATTGCGGTGAGGAACCATGTAAAATCGTGCCTTATAAAAACAGAAAATACTAATAGGTACGAATCATTGTTTGTTAAAATATGGCTTTGTGGAAAACCAATCTTGTTTAACGTATCTTATATACCTCCACAAAGTAACCCTGAAACCTATGAACACCTAGTGAATTTCTTTGATTCCGTTATAATTAATGAGAGAAAAAATTCACATTTAATTCTTTTAGGTGATTATAATTTACCATTTATCACTTGGTCACCCCTTGAAAAAGATGGGCAAGTTTTCCTTACACATGAATATGTCAACCGAGAGGTGTACTCACAGGGTGAAATTATAATCGACTTTAGTAAATTTCACCAATTAAAACAGATCAATACTATCAAAAATGATAACGATAAGATACTTGATTTAATTTTACGAATCTCAACTCATTGCACGTATCTCACAGCGATGAACACCTTATCCCCGAGGATATCCACCACCCGCCCCTCTCCCTCCTCCTCTTTTTAGAGAAAGATAAAGTACGAACTTTATCACAAGAAAATAAAATCTCAGTGTACAACTTTAAAAAAGCTAATTATGAACATATTAATAAGTTCTTTAACGACATAGAATGGAAAAAAGAATTTAATAACCTAAATATTAACCAATCAGTAAATAAGCTTTATGATATTTTGAATTCCCAAATCAACCTTCATGTCCCAAAAGTCACAATAGGAGACTTTAAATTCCCAAAATGGGTTAATAGTGAACTGCGAACACTAATAATAAATAAGAAGAAAGCACACAAACAATATAAGCAATCTAGTGCAATATCAGATTACCATGAGTTTTCGCAGTTAAGATCACAATGCAAAAAACTAAGTGCTTTATTGTATGAAAATCATTGCAAGGACACTGAATCTATGCTATGCAAAAACCCAAAAAGTTTCTGGACATTTATGTCAGAGAAAAGAATAACCAAAGGCTTACCTTCCGTTATGAATTTCAATGACATGTCATCACACCACGAAAAGAAATCGCAAATCTATTTGCACTTAACTTTGGATCAGTGTATTCTAAAGAAATTATCGTTCCACCAGAATTCTCATACAATAAATACACCAACATTAATCACGATCATGTAAAATTTAGTGAATCCGAGATTAAAGAAGCCTTATCTAAGGTAAAGGAGGGAGCGGCGCGAGGGGTGGACAATATCTCACCATTATTTCTTAAGAAATGTGCTTCACAGCTCGCCTGTCCTTTGACACTTTTATTCAACCAATCACTGCAAACAGGTACTTTTCCTGATAAATGGAAAGCAGCTCTCATCACTCCAATTTTCAAATCAGGCACCAGAAGTGATATTATTAATTACCGCCCAGTATCCATTATTTCCATAATACCTAAGTTATTCGAGAAACTTACATATGATAAAATAAAAGGTAGTCTGTGTCCACTCATTATCGACAATCAATTTGGATTCATGAAGCAGCGATCCACTCTAACAAACCTAATATCATTTAATCATTATGTCAGCGGAGCTTTGGAAAAAGGCAGTCAGGTGGATTGCATATACACCGATTTTTCCAAGGCGTACGACAAAATAAATCATAAATTTCTCATATCGAAACTATCCGCCTTGGGAATTTCGGGGTATTTGCTGCAATGGATCCGGAGCTTCTTGTCGGAGAGGACACAGATGGTAAAAGTAGGGAATAGCCTTTCTGACCCCTTTTACGCCAATTCAGGCTGCATACAAGGCGGACATACTTCTGGTCTATTTTTCTCCCTATTCATTAACGACATAGCGGAAGTACTGTCTGACATGAATTTCTGGATGTTCGCAGATGATCTGAAGGTTGCATCGAGTGTCGGGGGACAGGGGGATGTGAATAGGATCCAGGAGTTGTTGTCGCGTCTCTATCACTGGTGTTCTACAAATAAGATGGAGTTGAACATAAAAAAATGCTTTGTCATGACATATCACAGAAATAAAACACCTATCCTGGATCATACAGCATCAATAAACAAGTACTGGCCCGACGTGACGTAGTGTGTGATCTAGGGGTCACGTTTCAGAAGGACTTGGGATTCGTCACTCATATAGATCGTATCAAATCTAAAGCTAATAAAAATGCTTTCTTTCATCTACAGAAATACCAAGGACTTCTCGAACGTGGCAACCTTAAAGACCCTCTACTATGCGTACGTCCGATCAATACTGGAATATTGCTCTGTTGTATGGTCACCAGAATATAAATGTCATACTAAATCTCTAGAGTCCATTCAACACCGATTTTTAAGAATAATAGCATTTAAGTCAAATACGCCGATCACAAATCATGATTACTCTGAAATAGAATCATCCAATAAAATTTTAACTCTAAAGATGGAAAACTTCAAGGGTTCAAGAACCTTAATGTTTCTTTGCAAAAATTTATTTAAATGACTTGTGGAAGTATTATTTGGGTCCAGTGACAATTTAACCGATATTAGACCACAAGCAGGGGTTAACCAATTAGATTACAATGAAAGAAATTATTTTGACTTTAAGCTTCAGAACATACAAAATGTAGCCTGACAGACTTCGATTGTAATTAGTTTAAAACATGCATTGTTGCTAAGCTCAGTGATTGGAGGGTGGATATCTTTCATACTCCTGAATGGTTATGGTACCTAGGAAACGATGGATGGAAAAGCTAAATTAATCTTTAGACCGAAAATACTTTAAGTCTAAAACTTTAAACTTAATACTTAATTGATGACTCGACGTGCCATGCAATTGCGTTAGGTAGTTTAATTTTCGGTTTATTGTTAAACCATAGATTATTTATTATCAATAGTAAGTAAAAAAGTATATTGAACGATTCTGTGCACCAAAAAGATATAGAACGCTTTGAAAACAAAAAAAAAGTATACATGGTCTGGTTCGGACGAAATCAATAGAACCAAAGTCCAACATTGGACAGTAAGAAATGTAGACCGCACAGAGTATTAGTTGAGCGCCATTAGCTCACTGGTAAGGCAGTCGCTTGTGGGAGGTCCCGGGTTCGAATCCCAGAGCCGACAAAAAAATATATTCAAAATTTGGTTACAGTTGTTTGTAAGGGATACCTTCCGGTGAACTCGTGTTGACCCAGCACCTAAATTTGAAGTATTGGGTCAGAGAGAGGGCATACTATGGGCAAGCTACAACACAGACCACAAGCTCATACAGTAGCCTGCTGTTTCATGGCTACGAAATAAAAAAGGCTGTGAAACACATATTAAAAAAAGTTTTATGAGATATTTTTTAGAGATGCACAAAAATGTAAAATGACTCAAACATCAGCGTGCGGACTTCTTTTGTGATTTCTGAACATATACAATAGATTATACAATAGATCAATAATTTTATCAAAATTCATACGTCTTGACATGGTAGATGAAAATGAACCATGTACAATTTTCAGAAAAAGAACGGGTATATGTTCGACTGTCAATTTTCGGGGTTGTCATGACTCTTGGATGAACATTTAAAAGTATCAGTATAAACTTCCAATAAAGTATACATTCTGACAATACATACAGAGGACATGGTAGACACTTACTTCTTGCAGGCATTGCTCGCACAGATTCTTCTCATCCTCATGACTAGAAGAGCAAGCACTCGTTATCCTAATAGTAACAGACGAGAGCTAAGACACAGGGGAGAGAACGTAGCCATGACTTGACACTAATTCAGCTAGACAGTCCCGGCTCAAATGAGGAGACCATTCATTTGTCTTGGCTCAAGAATCAGATGAGTTACTAATGACTCTAAAATGTTATCTATTTGATGTTAATGGCACATTTGTTATTTAATTCAGCTTTAAAATTCCTGAGTTGGGGGATGGGGCCTGATTATTGTAATAGATTCTAGTTTCACAGTCGAAAATGTTTTCAAGTTTCTGCTAAAATTAAAAACTTTTATATGTCTTAATATTTTAACCGCCTGATCACGATTGCTGCCTGGAGTATTGCTTTTGCTACGAAGACTGCCAAGCTGATGCATGAAAGTCATTTTAAATCCCAATATATACGCCACTGCATTAAACTGTCCAACTCTATAAAGATACTTCGAACCTTCTAAATCTTGTAATTCAGCACAATAAATTGATTCAACCGTCATGATTTCCATTAACATTTATTAATTGGTTCCTAGCAAAGTTTGTCCATTTGTCTCACAACTGTCTCTATTTGTGGTGAATGCATTATATTTATATATAGGTGTTAATTTAGTTGTTTTTTTTTTATGTATAAACCAATTTTTTTATGTAGACGGCCTCTGATGAAGAGGCCGTTTTTCGTAAGTCTGTGACATTTATTCCAAGCAGCGCCTCTCTCATAACATGATTTATTCATGTGTCAGTTCATGCTCTTTAAAGCACAATATTATGTAATAGGTATGCTTTCTATGTACATGGGGTACTAAAACATTTGTAAATCATCATGAAATCAACGATGAAAACATCACACAACATTACTCTTGTAATCTTTCAGTCAATTCTGTCATTCAACCTTTTTCAAGGGTCTTCTTGTTCTTATCTTGTAAAGATTTTTCAAAACGGAAAATCATAAATAATGCATAGATGTACAGAGTGAAATACGCAGAAATATTATGAAAAAGAAGAAAAAAATAATAACGATTGTGATGATGACTATGGTGCATAGGATTACCTTGATAATTATCATCATGAGCAACAATGACAACAAGAAAACATAAAAGAAGCTGGGGCGATAATGAAGCGTAAGATTGTATACGCAGCGGATATGAGACGTGAAGATGTATGTGAGGGGAAGGATCAGCAAGAGAAGGAGAGGCAAAGGATGAGAGAGTGAGGCTGGAGAAGGACAGAGGTATAATCGCCGGTGAGGACAAGAGAGGAAGATGTGAGGAGAGTGAGGAGATAGCTGATCAAGTTCCGGACACAGAAAGCCATAAATATCAAAGTTGAGGCCACAGGATGTTCGGAAAGCCTGGCATTGCTGTGTCTATTGGTGCTTTGTCAGGGACAGTAGCTGAGATGTTAGGGCAGTTATTTTTGAGCCGGGAGGTTGCGGTTTGAGTTTTGGTCAACTCATGCAATAAAAATTAGCAGTGCGGTATTTATTGAGGAACGACCATTATAATAAACATTTAATTTATTCATTTTGAACATAATTCAAATTGCTTTTTTTTAGTTCTTCATGTATAATGTAGCTTTTAAATAAATTATTTTATGTATTTATGTTTACAGTTGAGTTATTTTCCCAGAGATGGTTTTGTGGAATTCTGGAGTTACATATTCAGAATAAATGGGAAATATTGAGTGAAAAACGGGTGGCAATCAAAGTCTTCTCCGTTGTCGATGTTATCAGAACTTGATTGATTTATTGGGAACCATGGCACCTTCGTAGCCTACTATTGCTAAGACCACGGCCACGATCTGTTTGTTCTTACATCACGTTGTGTCATCAATGCCGTTACATCATTTAATGTATGAACTGATGACATGTGATGTTCTTCCATTACAAATAAATTGACTTATCTCCTCCATCAATCTCTACGGTTGCCCGCTGGCCGCAGATTGAAGATGCCATAACCAAAATATAGTCATTTATCATTCAGTTGCAAATACCAATAAAACGGTCATTGACAACTGTGATAACCGATCAAGATACGATCGAGTATAGGTTTATGTGTACAAATTCTAGAATGAAGCAATGGTGTGTGTATACTATCCCGACTCCTGAGTCTAGTTCTAGAATTAGTACAAGGGACATTAAAATAATGTTGCATTATAGCTAGTATAGTAATGTCACTATCTTTATTTCAAGTACATTTTACTAAGATATTGAAATCTTTAGGAAGGGACATTTCCGTAACTGTCCAGAATGTACAGCGACAGAGAGAATTTCAGTTGCTTAGTTTATATTAATTTGATTGATCAATTGGATGAGGTCAATTAGATAAAATAACTGCAAAAAGTCACATTAGCGATATTGTTGTTGATGGTCATTCAAGTCAACCATATTTAGTGCATTAAATATTTTGCCCTGAGTTGGAATAGAACTGCGAGTTGGATGTTCGGAAGTAGGAACGCTATCTTCCAGTCTGGCAGTTCCCATGTTTAGCATACTTTCAAAATACCAGCGTCTTCATGCATAATTCAACAATTTGTAAATTCCGAGTCCATTTCGACTGTGCTTCCATTTCATCCGTTTGAAACAAAGCTTTCAACTCGAGCGAATCCAGAGGCAGGGGGAAATTCTCCGCGAGCTGACAACACTGTGGCTCTTTGGAAAAAACTTTTTGTACCAGGAAACACAGAGCAGGAGAGAAGGTTCCCAGAACATGGAGCTCTCACGGTGAGGTGCTTGTATAGACTCGGGACGTGACCTGGTATAGTTTGGTTTTATGTTCTCAGTGACCAAGGTGGACCCTACACCATCCCGAGTATCTAGGTATCAGGATTTAAGGTCGACTGGTATTCTTTTTTGCTGGCACATTTACGTTTACAATAAGGTGAGAAGTTTCCGAAAGTTCCCCGACCTCATCAGTAATTTTAATTCTAGATCATTAGCTTTTATTTTTTACTTTCCTTATCTTATAATAAGGAAAGTATTGTATTCGTCGAAAATTTGACCTACCCAGTTTTTCACATTTCTGGACGAATCATGGCCTCAGGATACCAAAAAAGTTGTTTTCAGCCATTGGTCCGTGCGTCTGTCTGTCTGTCTGTCTGTCTGTCTGTCTGTGTGTAAACAGGATATCTCAAGAACGGTAAAAGCTAGAAACTTGAAATTTGGTACACAAATTAATTTTATACACCAGACGAACCACGAAACTTTTGGTTGAAATCGGCCGCATTCTGCGGCCACAGGGCCGCAAATGCTAGCCGCAAGCGCCGCTTCTTTAAATTGGTTAAAGATACAAAATTTTTTAGAGAACAACATTTTCTTAGATTAAAAAAATAATAGGGGTCTATTCTGATCATTTTTTTGATATCTTGAACTTTTTGGAACTCGGCCCCAATTTACCGGTATTTGGGGGGGACCCGCTTTGACTAACTTTTTTATTATTCATCCTACATAGGGGTTGTGACATATCAAATTCAATGATTTTGAAGTGCTGATTACGAATTTGGCATTGGTTTTTAGTTATCTGTTACCGTTGAGTCACCAGTGGCGGAATTCGACTCTTTTTTGGGGGATAAGGAAAGTCGTGTGATGTTTACACCAGATTTTTGAAATAATAATTGAAATAACGTTTTAAACAAAGCAATTTTATAATTATGTATCTTGGGGGAGGGCGGTGATAATGAGATATGATTGAAAGAAAATGAGAGGTGAGAGTCTTGTAGAGAAAGGTTGTAGTGTGTGGAAATTTAAATGTTGCTTGCTAAATTTTGAATGGATATTTAAATGTTGTTATAGCTAGCTGAGTGCTGAGTGTGGAGTAGCTTGTTATTTGATTCTGACATTCTCATAAAAGCCAGTAAGTATAAGGCAAGTGTTAGGCTCACAAGTAACATACATATTGATGCTTATCTACAGAATTCAGAAAAGTGGAGGAATACGAACGACCCTGCAGAGTCAATAGTTGAATATTGCTTCACATGAGTCATACCTATTGAAATGGTCTGTGTGGTGTGTAGTTATTAAACATTGGTTTTCTCTTGTCTCTGTTTGCGTGGTTCTGCATCGTGTGAAGGGGCCCTCGTGCACCAGATGTATATAAACATTAGAGATCTGGTCCTGATAGTTCCCAGTTACCCAATCTCCATTGATCTCCGAGCAAGTTGAATGTGTAGCTGTAGCTCACTCTTGAATATGCTTAGTCCCAATACTCTAGAATCGCTGAATCAGTTGTTTGACAGAGCTTATTACATTAGCAATCGAACTAACACTGCGTTCTCGTTTTAATGTTTGTTAGTTTGAAAGCAAATAATGTGGCAATAATGAATTTTTCGTGTTTTGGAATTAATTGGAAAAGCGCAGCTTTATATCCACTCGAACTCATACTTGAAATTGAAACGAATAACAAATAGAATAGGAAAAGTCTTGTCTTAACATAAATATAAAGAGAAAACCTCATTGGGCAACCCTTGAAATGGGAGCGTTTTTTAAGTCGCCGCTTACAATTGGATTGTAAAATTGTACTTTATGGGCCACTTTTTTTTCTCATTTTTACCGAGGTTCTTCTATTTTATTATGAGCAATTCAGATAAAGTTGTTTTAGGTCTATTCTGTATACATCTTTAATTAGGACCTATTCACACTGTAGCTGTGTTGCTCATTTACTTAGTTTCTTAGAGTAATCTTCTTAATCAAAATTTCTCCAATCAAATCTAGAATATTTAGTTTAATACAATATGTAAACATCAGTTATTGCTGATATCTTTCCAAAGGAAATATTAGTGTAGATGTATATAAAAAAAAGTTATTGAATCATTTTTATTTTTATACTTATGCTGAGTTTGAAATCGAAAATCTATCCACGTTCTGCGTACCAGTTGTCTAATACATCAGTTCTGGGGATCAGTCATAACTAGTTATCGACAGGATCCTTTTTTTTTTGTGAAAAAAAAGACATTGCATTTGTCAGGAAAGGAATGGGTTTTTTATTGATGACCCCCTCTCTACCCCTCCTAAATTCCTAGTATCAAACCAATTGGACTTGAAGGAACTCTCGCATCGATAACAACATTCACAAATACACGTGAAGCAGGCTAGAGGGCGGGGGTGGGGGAGTGGGGAGGAGAAAAAAGGCTGGAAATGTGTGTCAGTAAGTGTATTCACAAATCTGGGACAGGGAGCTTTCGTTCACCCTCGTCAAAAGCTCACAAACAATCCCTAAGTGAATGAAACGGAGGTGCTGCAGGGGTAGATGTGAGAGGGGAAGTCCCTTCATATATTCTTGTTTGATAAACAAAAATCTGAAAATTAATTTCATTACTCGGATCATACACGAAAGAATATGAAATATGGGACAGATGACCAGTGATCACAATTACTTATCATTTTAAGTATGTTTTGGGTTAGAAAACAAAAAAATGGTTTAACCTCGTAATATGTTAAAATCAACAACAAAAAAATCATAATATTTATATCCTGATATTTAATTGATCTTTTTAGTACAATGTTTTTTTTTTAAATAAAGTAGTAATTGTCACGAAGAGGATGATAAAAATCCTATAGTGGTCCGGTCGTCTAAATATACCCAAAACATAAAACCTAGTGTTGGTAGGTCATTGTTCTAAAATAGCTTTCCAGAGAAATTTACTGAAATGCAAATGTATATACCACACCTTCCTACAACGTATGGTCAAACTAAACCATATTAACCATAGCAGAGGACTGACTATGCTCACTCTGATTTTTTAACCTATTAATTTTAAGATTTAGAACCTGGGATGTAATTTATTTTTTAAGTAAATACACAAGTAGTTATGCTGTGGGGGATTTACTCGAAACTTCATTTGATGTGGGCCCACCCATTTAATTGGCCGATAAGAAGCTTTAATTGAGTATTCCAATCCTAACGTTCTGGTCAAACTTGCCGACATGAAAAAGAATTCTTGAGAAATAAAAAATAAGATTATAAAAATATAAACTCTTGTTTAATACCTAGGGGTAATTTTATGCGAAGTAAGTTGTTTTTTATTACTAATTATCACAAGGTTCTAATTAAAAGTGGATCGGATGCAATCTGAAGTTCATTTCCCTTGAATTTAGTATACCTAACTTACGATTTTGTGAAATTATTTCATTAAAAAATAATTTTTCTAAATCATTATTGAAATTATATAAATGTCAGTCATACAATATTATTGATATCTAATTTTATCTTATAAGTTCAAATAAACTGCCCGGGATATCTCGCATTCAAGGAAAATGTGAAGCAATGGAAACGTCAGAGTAAAGAAGATGAATGGGAACGAATTCAGAAAAGGACAACAACAAAGATACTCTGTTGCTCATTGTAAATAATTATACTTGAACAGTGAAATAGATCTTCAAAACTAGTTCCAACTTCTACACTCTAGCTGAAGCAGTAAAAAACCTTCACACAGACACAAGTCGTCCCGTATGAGCTATGAATACAAAACACCAGCGAGCCACAGAACCTACACAGCTCAGCCAACTCCAACTAAACGCGTTCATTAATCATTAAAATCCATGATGGAGAAGAATTTAACAAGATATTGCACAACATGAAAAGCAATTTGAGAGCTCTAATCGTCCTCTGAAATATTCCACGTTCACAGGGACAAAGTGAGACAAAACGAAACTTTACCCAGAAACTATGCGTAGCATTCGTAACAATTTGTCTACATGTCAGGCCATTGCGTTAGCATAAATAACTCATTTATATTCGACTCGTCAGAGGGAGGGTAGTGTTTTGGTTTTCTTCTGGACAGCTTGGACATTTTTTATATGGCCTCTTAACTTGTTGATGTTGTTTGTTATAGTTTGAATGATTACCAGTATTTGCCAATGTTTCCGATTTATATTTGTTTCTCTTGCAATGCTCACACTTTTCGGTATTGCATGTTGTGGGCTGAAAAATATCGGTGTTTTGGTTAACTTTTTGTTGTTGCTGTCTTTGTAGTCACAAAATTTGATATCATTTTTCTTGTAGTTGTTGTTTTTACAGCATCAGCATCATCCACAGGATCAGTAATAATAATGCTTCTTCTTCCTCGCCAGTGATATTTAAGATGGCAAATACTTCGAGTTGTTTTCTAGACATTCAATACCCACATCGATGTGAGTTTCCTCCCTCATTTGTTTCATGTTTCATTTACATGATAATATCACACTAAGCTAATACAGATAATTGATGTTGTTTTGAACTCTGTTCTTCAGGAATAAAATATATTCGAAGAATTCTTCTTAAACCCCTGAGATTTATACTGGTGAATTTTGACGGGTCTTTCCTGCCTTCTCCAGGATTTTTTTCAATGAAAATCATAGCTTACAAACTATATTTATATTCTAAGTATGTACAATTGTATTTTTTGTACAATTGTACCATTCGATATCTTTAAGATATCGAAAAATATATGTTTAAATCACAGAATGCATTTCGTTTGAATTTGAATCGTTTGTTATGCGGACAACTGTAAGTTTCTCATTACATCTGCAGAAACTCCTAGCATATAAATAATGACTTTCAAATGGTCTCAAGTAGCACTGAGCTCTCTGCATAATCAGCGAACAGGGCCATGAGCTAATCCAACGCGCGGAGTAGCGTATCATAATCATAATTTAATAATTTAGCCGAGACAATGTTCCGTTCTGGCGATAAACATAACTCATAGTAAATTTTGATTGGTAATTACATTCTGTTTAATTTTAAAGTAGGCAAGAGAGAGGTTTAGTGCTTTCAGCGAGCGGACTGGCAACCTGCCCAATCACATCAATTACAACTCTGACATATGCATCAACACGCCGCGCCGAGCTAGATGCGAGTCCCCGGTTTGAGGCCAACTTTAATAGTTCTCGCTTTCTCGTGATGTCGACACTTTAGCCCCCTTTTTTCTAGCGCGACCAAATAAATTAACCTTTTGCTTATTCATTAAACTAAATGGAAATTAGCTCAATAGAACTTTTGGTATTCAGTAGACCGTTATAAAAGTAATGCTGCCCCGTCCTTCTATTCACTAAAAATACTTACTTTAATGATTTTAAAAGGAAATTTATACTGCGACTTTTGGTTGCGAAAGTTATTGATTATAAAAGGAAATTTAATGATTTTAACCAAGTGGTAAATGGAATATTACTTCAACGCATTAAGAGTATTTTTCGATTTTTGTTGGCTCATGAATTCCTCTCATAGTTCACTTTCAACATGTGGGTACTTTATATCAAGCCCTTGTCTTGGACAAGGACCCAAATAACTGTAGGGCCAAAAACAACAAGGGTGTGGTCTAGTCAGCAACAATGACTACGTAATCTCCTACTTCAAATATGTTTTCTCAATACATAGCAAGTGAACAATGTGAACATGGACACATAAGTTAAATTTTATTATAAAATTTTAACCGGAACTGCTCGAACATATTTAAAATAATGTTTGTGGTATTTGATCGGTTGAAGATAGAGAAAATATAACGAGGTTATTTCAAAGATGAACACATGAGTGAAATTTCTGTAATCATGCAGTCTGTATTGTGGTCTTCCTTATCATCCTGAATTGGTCGTATGTGCTAAGTAAAAAACCTATGTGATCCCAAGCCCGGTAAGTTTCCCATTGCTTCACCGGCGTCTCCACAACGAGTCAGAACCCATGTGCGTCTGCCTCCATTCAGGAGTGAAATATCTCCCAAAGGTCAAAGTTACAACTCGCAATATTCAGAGCACATAGAGACTACCTCCCTTATCTTTCACCCTTCCTGTTTCGTAAACCTCTTTGCCTCTCGTGTCTTCCTCTCCACATATCTTTACCTCCTCATCTTCCTCATCCTCTCCGTCTATCCCGTTTTCTCTTCTCTCTCTCCCCCAGGATGTACGCGCATGCCCAGAACCCCATTTCTCTCCCATTCAAATCAGAAGCGTCTTCCCGCCCGTGCATCCTTTCTTCTTCCTCTTTGCTTATTCTTAAATTACTTTTAACTTTACAATTTCACGTCGAACAGATGGAGGGGTGACTTTTTACACCAGTTTATGTGTAACTTTATTATTAGTCTAATTGAAAATATTCTCTGCAGGAAATGTTAGTTCTAGGCGACGCGACGTGCCATTTTCACCTTTTTCCTGCATTTTCCGGCGGTGCTATATTTCATGGCGACGATGTTTTCCGCTTTCATTGTTGAGTTCCTCTCCTGTTGAAATGTTCGCGGCGGATATTCTCTTTTGTTTCTGTCAAAACTGGTTTGGGTTGTATGACTCGGTTGTTTAAACGTTCATGGATATTATCTTTTGTTCTTGTAAGCTTTTCATGAAATTTTCTCGAGTACCATGAGTGATGTCAAGGAGTTCGTTTTGGTTTTTAACATCTTGGCCATTCTTATGAAAATTAGTGCATCTAAAGAAACTCACTTGATGAGAGGTTTATGTGATTGGTGTATTATAATGGACTGGACCACTTTTATACCAAGTTCCTATACTTCTTATCGCATTGCATTGTGAGGAATGTTGTTGGTATTTCTTGCATTATACAGTTGAGTGCCACCTGAATTCCGTGCACATGACTTGCGTATAGAATAACTAACTACCTTGCACATAATATACTGTATTCAACATGAATATATTTTGCCCAAGCAATTTTTTCATCCTTCTTATGTTACCTGCTGAATTTGTTTTTTTTTATCATCATGTGACGATTTATTGAACACGTATTATATTGAACCCATGCTGAAAGAAATGAGTAATAACATTATTTTTTATCCCCTGGGTGTGGATGGGGTTTCTGGTTTCATAATAAAACACATTTTGATATCTGATGTGTAGGGGGAGTCTGGGCCTCATCACTCACAGTAGATGGGAGGATCAGCACTCCGCACATCATCTTTTTATTCATATGTTTCGTTTATATATTTTTTATCACAGGACATTTTTTCCTATCTCAGATAGGGAAAATGTTAGGATAGGAAAAATGCTTCATATGCCAGATTACAGATGTGGAAAAAATGCCATGTTACTATGGGTGATAATAAGTAAATAATATTTTTTACTTTCCTTATCCTATAATAAGGAAAGTATTGTATTCGTCGAAAATTTGACCTACCCAGCTTTTCACATTTCTGGACGAATCATAGCCTCAGGATACCAAAAAAGTGGTTTTCAGCCATTGGTCCGTGCGTCTGTCTGTGTGTGTGTCTGTGTGTCTGTGTGTGTGTGTGTGTGTGTGTGTGTGTGAACAGGATATCTCAAGAACGGTAAGAGCTAGAGACTTGAAATTTGGTATGGTAATTAATTTTATACACCAGACGAACCATGAAACTTTTGGTTGAAATCGGCCGCATTCTGCGGCCGCAGGGCCGCAAATATTGGCCGCAAGCACCGCTTCTTTGAATTGGTTAAAGATACAAAAAAAGTTAGAGAACAACATTTTCTCAGATTAAAAAAATAATAGGGGTTCACTCTGATCATTTTTTTGATATCTTTAACTTTTTGTAAACCGGCCCCAATTTACCGGTATTGTAGGGGG
>CM044957.1:30317777-30331646 GCA_024516035.1 Bactericera cockerelli | reverse complement strand
TCCATCAACAGGGGGTGTCGACCTACACTATTTATATTCTGGACCGGAACACCAATTTTTTTTATTTCATTAATAGAATGCTACTGACGATTAATTGTGTTAAGAGGAAGAGATGATTCCTTGCAGGCCAGATCCCTGATCCTAATTTCCGTCATTTTACCCATTTCTCTGTTGATCTGTATAGCAAATATAATTAATAAATATATTATCATTATTGATAGTATCACTATATCAGCTACAGAGTAGACACTAGGCAAATCTAAATGTATATTGTGTACATCATGCATGTATTGTATATTCTAATACAATCGTTTTTATCTAATACAAGATTTTAGACTACCTTGAAACTCTTGAAAGTCGGGGTGGGCTGTGTGGCATACGTTAAGACCTGCTCTGCCATCTCATGGACTTTTGACATTATTTCGCAAGATACGAGCAGTATCAGTAGTAATAGAGCTACGCTTTAGGCACAGGAAATCAGGCAGAATGATCTCTGAGGAGTGCCTAGAATACGTTTCATGTGGAAAATATAACTCCGAAGGAAAAATGTTTGCAAAAGAAACTTTTATCGAGGTAGCAGGAGAGAAGGGTGCCTTCAATAATAATAAAGTTTCTTTATATATCTCCTCTTGCGCCTTTCCTTCTCTCTCCTCATTTTCCATTCCTTTATCATAAAAAGTAATATCTCCTTGTCGCAAACTTTAGCAGGCACCAATCCATGCAGGGTCAATGTTCCTTATTATTTTATTTTTAATTCTATTTTTTTCATCCAATAAATGTTCAACATTGAAGGTCAGTCGAGAAGATTTCTTTATTTATTTCGTAGGTACTACATAAAAATGTTGTTACATGTTATTGCTGTTGTGTTGATCAGACATTCCTTTTGCATCTTACAAGTCACATGCAATCGCTTTTCTAATTACACTATTAATTTCAAGCTATACATGTATAGATACAAACAATTGTATATTCTACAGTATCCTACAAGATGAGTCTTAGAGATTGTTTTGGTGACTTAAGGAATATGTATTGTATATACTGACTACAGATGATTGGTGGCGGCGAATTGTTTACATTTAATATGTAGAAACAGCTCATAACAATAGCTTATGACTTGAGATAACTCTCTGACCTTTTCCAGTATCCTCGTGAATACACACAATGTCAAGCAAAAATTAAATCCAGCATGTTAGTATCTAATCTTCTTCTTTTACTCTGTCTTATCCCGCTTGAGCAGGGTCGACGTTGTTCAACCTCATGGTTGAGGTTCGTTGGTTTTGGCACATTTTTTTACGGCTGGATGCCCTTCCTAACGCCAAAGATTCTATTTGATTTAACGATCTGGATTAGGACGGGGGTTTTACCCTCCATTAGCTGGGAATCGTACCAGCTACCCTCATTAACCTCACCTAGCCTGGGTAGGGCCGGTAATGACAGCCTCACATGTATGGAGGAAACAGATTTTTCTGTGTGAAAAATCTGCTCCGACCATGTATGGAGGAAACAGAATTTTCTGTGTGAAAAATCTACTCCGACCGGGGATCGAACTCAGGATCTCTGGACTACGGGCAGTAGTCACAACCGTTACGCCACGGAGGCTGGCGTATGTTAATATCTAATCTAACATTAGGTAATAAAATAAATGAATATAACTGTTAAAACATTTTGTTTTTCAAAAGGATTTGATGAGGTCCTCGGGTGACAGAAAGAGTTGAACTGTTTCATCTGGTCTGAATAAAAGAAAGTGGATGAACTCAACTAGGTTGAAGTCTACATTCGCCCCTGACAATCATTCCCCTTTCCCCGGCTTTAGTATTATTAGCTTAGTTTATGCTGAGGATGTAAAAAGAAAATATATGAAGGGTAGGGAGTGAATATATTTCCAACATTTTCCCGTTGAAAATGAACATTTTCTTTTCCCTTCTGAAAGAAGAAATTTTTGAGCTGAACACAAGAAGATTTTTTTGTTGTTGTGTTATGTGCCTCCTGAATAAATTTTTATGTTCTAATATTAAACAGCCAATCGAACTTTACCACATGAACCAAATTTCCAAATTTTTTTTTCTAGAATATTTTTCAAGTCCAAAGAACAAAATATCAAAATTATTTGTGAGTTAAATCCATCCTATCTAGAAAAGACATAAATGTACGTCAATCACCTCTGATATTCAATGAACACTTCAAGCTTGATAGTTTTGCTACACACCATGGTGCCGGAACAAGTCCCTGATTTTCTTTCATACATGAATCTCCAGCTTGCCCAACTCAATTCAACCGTACTGTGCGGAGCTGTCCTCAGCATAGTCCTGCTAGTCACTCTCATCTGGTGGTTGTCTAAGTCCAGACTCTCAGTAGACAATAAACTTCACAAAGTCTCTATCATTTGCCAGAAATGCGGCTTCAAAAATAAACTGATCCCTGAGACGATTCGTTCGCCAAAGATCACTTTCTTCGACAAAACCGGAAAAAAAGGAAGAACCCCGATAAAGACGCGCCTACGGAAGCCACCTAGTATGATATCAATTTTAGCAACGGCAGGAACTCAGAAATTTCGCAAGTCAATGACTCATCAAAGCCCGCTAAATGAGATCCCCACCACTAGGCATCGCAACAGCAAAGGAAAATACGCTGTGAATACTATCCCCATCAGACCCTTCAGTAGGAATCTTCATACCAGCGGAAGATGTGCGCAGGGGTTCATCCCTGTCAGCAAGAACCAGCACATCAGCGGCAGACCGGCTCCTGATGACAAGAATACTAACGGTCCTCCGAGGAAGACAGTATTGATGTTCAAGAGTCAAATGTTGAAGCCAAAAACAACAAAGTCCAAAGACAGTTTGGTCCAGCCGCAAGTTATAAAAAAATGTGGGAGTCAGAAAGTTCTGAATAGAAACTAAGACATTGTTCCAATTCTTAATTGTACATTTGATAAGTTCTAATATTAAGGTTATTTATCCAAGCGACAAAACTATCTTCATTCAATTCCGTAGTGTGCATGATCAACTAGGGTTGAGTTGCGGGGAGCTAGCCTCTGGACTTTAGGAGAAGGCAACCTAGATATGATATAGTTAAATTTATATATTACTCTCTCTCACTTCATAATTATGACCATTAAATACCCAATTGCGTTCTATGATTATGTAATCTCCTCTATATTGCGACACGAAAGGTTGAATTAAAAAATCATTAAAAGCGCCCCACTGGCGACTACTATGAAGATCATTGGTTAGATGTCGAGAAAGCCGATCACTAAGCACTCAGGAGACACTTTATGGGTTTGATGGCAGAGATTACCTAGGCGATAATCAATATTATTCTTTTAAAAAATGTGTTATTATATTCTATTTATATTATACCTGTAAAGAGCCGCAGGGCAATAGGTATAGACATCCACCTATTTTCATAAATGTGTTCGATTTTAAGGGGGCCCCCGTGATTTTCTGTGTTTTTCTCTACTATTAACATCCAGGAAAACCCAGTTAAGGGTCATTCAAAAATATTTAATAATTTGTGTAAGTTGCGCGAAGCGCAGGGCCCCCCAAACCGCGGGGTCCTTGCCAAATCTGCCATTATGGGTAATCCGCTAGTGTCTTCCCTTCTCTTCCCTTATCCGCTAGTGTCTTCCCTTATATTAGAGAGGTAAATTGGACCTGGAAATTGTTCTCTAATATCGAGTTTCCTCTTTAATCCAGTTCTCTTTTATCCATTGCAAGTTCGACTGTAATATCTATGACTCCGTGAGAGCTTTCCTTCCACCTCGCCACTGCTTTGATGTCTACTCCAGGACAGCTTGACATTTACGTAGGATGCCCGTCTCACTATTCTCATCGCTGTACTGAAAGGGCAACAAATACTGGCTGGAAATATGACTAAGTACACCAGGGAAGCGACTACAAGACCTCTTGCTTCTCTTCACTCACTCCACCATCATGTGTCTGTAGTTGTAGTTGTGTAGAGGCTCGTGACATATGAGGTTAAAACCGTTTTGTTTGGTGAAAACTTCCAAAGGGGGAAATTCTACCGTGGAACATCCAATGACTTACGAATATCTATAAATATAAATTGTGAAGAGCACTCAAACTGATCCTGTGAAAATTTAGTGTCATGTTATAATTTGAGCATACCGATCACATAATTATGTATGTGGAAGAAAAACAATCCAAGTGGATAAGATTGATGTAAAGGAATAGAAATGTCCGGTACAATGACACATGTACAAATCCAAGCTTCTTGTCCTCCTGAGACCTGGGCATGTTTTCCCGAAAGTACTGATTTAGACCTGGATGTACTGTTAAAAGTATATAAGACAGATACTGCTTGAGTCCTCGGCATGTATTCCAGAAAGTACTGATTAAGACCTGGCGTACATGAAATTTTCAAAAATTCCCGACGGTCTTTGAGAGAAGATAGTAGTGTGAAGTGAAGTTGTCTTATGTACTTTTAAAAGCACATTCAGGTCTCAGGAGGTTATATTTAGCCAGCACTCAGCGTCAATGCTTTCTTCAATACACCCGGACATACATGGTAACTGACCAACTGACCACCCAGATTAGAACTTTCGTGACGCTGTTTCCAGCCCATACCGGGCTGGTTTAGGTCACTTTGTTGCTGATTTGTGAGAAATTTGTAATCTAATAAAAGGCCTGTCTGCCGCGTCGGTTCAAAATTGACTAGATTTTGCCACATTTTAGTTATCAGATACCCTAAGCCGCCTCTGTCCTAGAGTCATTTCCACATCACAGCAGGAACTGGTTGTGAGCTGGAACTCTCTAGATACCAATCCAGAATACTAAACCTTCTCACCAACCCAGAGGTGCTGCACCCACTCATCTTGAACAAACCAAAATATTCAATACATTTGGAAGCATTATTATTTACTATTATGTTTATTAGTATTTATTAAGTATTAGGGATAGGAGGTCTATCTATTATATGCAAATATCCAATGGCCAAATATCAAATTAAAAAAATCTATACCTAAATGATATTAGCGTCTGTCTCAGGTAGAAGACACACAATCAAGGCTTTTCATCTCATCTCTAAAGATGAGAATTCCACAGACTTTGTTACTTTGTTGAAATGAATACTCAGGCGCTTGTGGCCTATGCTGTAAGGTCGCCTGTCTTCTGTCTTGTATAGAAAATTGCTTGCTAAATGGTCGAGAATGAAAATGGTACTGGGTATACATACGACTCGTACCTATGACACGAGTATGTATAGTTGTATAGTGTATCAATGGGAAACAGAAGAAAAATCCAATGGAAAGCTAAACTTCACAAATTACAAATTAATCTAAGCATTTTTCTTATTGTCAACTATTGGCACAGACCCCCGAACAAAATGCAACTTATGTAGGCTAAGAGAAAGAGAGTAGCCGGGGAGGTAAATAATTAAAGTTAAAATTCTCATATTTTTGTTATTCACTTTCGTGATATCACAACTACTCAAAATCGCTTTACTAAATCTACGCTGGAACCGGGACGTGAACCACCGACCTCCAGGTTATACAAGTCTGCCGCCTTATCGATCTAGGCACTGAGGTCGATAAATAATTATTATTAGAGACTAGACTTCGTGACACGAGTTCCAATCTTGGCGCTTTTAGGGCCTGTACTTTACATGGTATGGAGGAGTTATTTAATTTATTTTTTTATTTATCGTACGGAGGAGTCGACTCACATTACTAAAAACGAGTATATTTTACTTGAATGGTAGGCGACCGATGGCGGCACTACATTAGAGTAAAGAGAAAATAAATAATGCAAAGGATATAGAAAAGTGATGACGGCTCTTGGTAATTATTTTCTTTATTAATTGCCATTGGATTACAATATTCAATTTACCTGAACACGAAAATTGTTTAGGTTCATATCTTTTTCAGCTGTCTATACAGAGGTGGTTGCAAGTCCCTGGGCCCAGGCTCGACTGAGGGGTCTGGAACCATCGGACACAGGGGCCCTTTATAGTAGCTAGTCTTGAGGCCGGGTACACAGGGGCCCGGAATAGTAGCTAGTCTTGAGGCCGGGTACACAGGGGCCCGGAATAGTAGCTAGTCTTGAGGCCGGGTATACACAGGGGCCCGGAATAGTAGCTAGTCTTGAGGCCGGGTACACAGGGGCCCGGAATAGTAGCTAGTCTTGAGGCCGGGTACACAGGGCCCGGAATAGTAGCTAGTCTTGAGGACGGGTACCCAGGGGCCCGGAATATAAGTACATGAAGAGTTGCGGTGTAAGGTGCCAAATTACTATACACACATCCAGTAAATAATAGGTAACGTCATTGTACAGTATCAATAATTTTACTCTTTAAAAGTCAAAAGGAAAAACAAAAGACCCTAGCTGACAAGCATTTCATTCCTCAGTCCTTCTCGCGTGACTAAGATCCATTTGGAATTTCAGAACACGAATATACTGATGTAAATTATTCATAGGCGATGTCGTGTACCTAGGTATCTACTTTATTATACTCTTTGTAACATGAGTTTAACATTAACGGTAACCTAGTAATATTATTTTATTTTCAAGTTTCAAATAGGCACCTATTAGAACTTGTGCTTTTACGGAGGTGTATAGTAAGGGTATAAGTATGAGTAAAAGATATAATAAATATAATGAAATATAAAGTAGATAATTGTCTACACTTGCCAGGTACGAATACGTAGGTAGGTATTGGAAGTTTCATAAATATTCATTGGTGATAATTTATCAATTATAATTAAAGGTTGTATAAGTACTTCTGAACACCAGATACTAAACTCGGCTAAATTTCTGGGATATATCTAAGGAATTATTATATTTTAATCTTATTAATACATAGTTTTGAGTTTAACTCAGAACTATTAATAACTGTTTTTTTTATTGTTAACTGATGGTAAGTCTGAATCAACTAACCACTAAACATTAGTTTTGATCAATTGTTCTTTCACACAGCCTAACTCACACCCAACCCTGTATAATTCTTTGGACGGAATGAGTATTCACACTGTTTACCCTGTATATTTTAATGAAGATACATAATACCCAAGTACTTGTTCTATGTTCAGTCAGTGAGCATGGCATAAATAGAAAGGTACCAATTGTATCTGAACTTTGCACAGGTTGTGTACAAAGCTCTGCTTTCCTATGTATCATTAACGTTGACACCGATCTCAGAACTTACTCATGCAGAAGCTTAAGATCATCCAGAAAGTGGATGTCTAACCTGGTTCAAGTTGTAAGCAGGCGAATTTTAGTAAGGGGGGTTTAGTAATTCTGACTTAATTTTCACAAAAAATATACTTACATACATGATTACACACATACCTATAATACTGCACTGTCAGACAGTTAATCTACGACACTTACTTTTTTCAATAAAACTTGTAGATATTTTCCCTATGGTTTCAAGTTAAGGCACGTTAAATGCCATTGTTGAATAGGAATTTTTTTCTGCTTTCTAAAAATTAAACTGGTTTGAATATCGCATGAGTATGAAAAAAGTTATGAGCGTTTTTCCGAGGCTATCTCGATTTTGAATAATTTTCTTTGTCCCGAAGGATCCGAAAAAATGAAAACAATGTGATGATTTTCTCGATATTGACAAGTATTTCATTATATGCAAACAAGTGATGGAAAGAAAAGTTCCTCAGTTATCAATTCACTTTCAAGATGAACACAACTCCGGATGTATTTTTATTTTATTTTTACGAATTTACGGGGTCCAACCCCATTCGCAGAAGCTAAGGAAATCTCCTTTGGCAGCTGCTTAAGGTAAAAATGTTAATAAAATATGTTCTATTACTTTGTAACTGTTGTTGTCAAAAACTGTTGTTGACTGGAGTGGAAAGGTAAATAATGTTTACAGAGGTTAAAGCGGCCAATGTGGTCATGGTCATGTTGCTCGAAAATGGCATGTCATTGCAAAACGTCGCTCACCTACTCAACTTGAGTAAATCGACTGCGAACTACCTTTACCACAGGTACCTAGAGACCAACAGCTATCGTCGGAGACAGGGATCTGGTGCTGCTTGGAATCAAACACCTCGGCCGAGGTGTGAAGAACGCCTATACAAAGAAAGAGATAGCCCGGCAGAGTGTAAGGTTGCGGAATACCTAATACGCTACTTGTATTACCAGACTAGCGTCTTAACCACTCGACTACCATTATGACTGTTTGTCATTTTTTTTTGTTTAACATCCCTTTGACCTGTATGGTCATGCGAATGAAGGGTAAGAAGGGACTCTTACCCTTCATTCGCAGGAAACTCACAAACCTGCTACCACATTAACCTCACCCAGCCTAAAGTTGGGCCGGAATGGCACCATCACTAACAGCCGTATTTATGAACAGAAAACGCCGTTTGAGCATGGTCTGAAGCATGATTTCCCTTAATATTATTAGCCAATACCTTGCTTGAGACAGTGCTCAGACAAAATTCGCTGTTCATAAATACGGGTGTAAGTCTTCACTTCGCTGGGCATTTC
This sequence comes from Bactericera cockerelli, assembly GCA_024516035.1. Lineage (NCBI taxonomy): Eukaryota > Metazoa > Arthropoda > Insecta > Hemiptera > Triozidae > Bactericera > Bactericera cockerelli. The sequence continues at coordinate 30,323,184 of CM044957.1, read as the reverse complement.
TTAACTTCGGTGATCTTACCAGGAACCGGTGCATTGAACGCGCCATCGACGCTGCAGCTGGCTTATTTCATTTTACCTTACACTAGGCGGCCGGTGAGGAGGAACTGTGGAACTGCATGAGCACCCTCAGACGAAAAAGAGAGGATTTTCTCAAGTCTTAGCTCATACACAGTGTAAATTAACACACAATTCCTATTATAATTAATTCATAATTATTATTATTGGGATGATAAACAAATTAAAACTCTTTAGATACTTAAAAAGCAACTCTAAAAGTCCCATTTTTGTCCGGTTTATTTGGCAGCATCTCCAAAACATTTTCTCACCGGCCGCGCCTACCTTACACCAAACTTACTTATTTCTAAGTAGTTGGCATATCTGAAGTCTTCTCCATGTATTTCTATCAAGCACCTCCACTCTCCTCCAAAATTTCCTTCGGGTACCGTTGCTAACCCAAACACTCCACATGCCCAAGTTTTGGCCTGACTGTCTTTCTCTTTACCAGGTTGCGGTTATACTAAAGATAATTATTAATTAAGCATTATCCCTCATTAGTTTCTCTACTTTCAGAGCACCCTACGTCCTAATGACTAGGAACCTAGGTGCATGGCAGTGCGCCAGGCCAAGTTCCAGCCTACGTCCCTATACGTCCACACATAAATAAAATCTGAGAGTTACATTAAAAATTCCAAACCTCTAAGTTAAACTGTTATCATGATTCAAAAGTTCATATTTTTCGAATAGAAGTGTATTAATTTGTTAATTCATCAAAATTTTGAGAAACTTTACGTGGCCTATTAGAAACTCCAAATTTTGTGAGTAGGTATAAAATACAATCAAAGTTTTCAATTTTAAAAAAAAAAAAAACAACTAAAAAATGCAACAACACCGCTATCTCAGTGGTTAATTGGTATTGGTATAAGTAGGGCTGTCGGCTACGATAGCTCTTTGTCACTGCGACCTAAAATAGATTTTTTGTGACATGCCCCTGTAACTCTAAAAAAAGATCCAAGCTAATAATGTATTTTTATTTATTTATTTACACTTTATTTTTTTTACAATACAAACAACACTAAATTATTAACAAAGATAAAAAAAATTAACAATATTTACAAAAAAAGATATAGAAAAAAAAAATATTTAAATTTAAATGTACAATGTATTGTCCGGGGCGAAGTTAATGCCTTAGGCATTCTCTGCCACTTAAGATTCTTTTAGGACAGATTTCGTAGCTTAAGATTCTTTTAGGACAGATTTCGGTAACTTCTTTAGGTGTTAAGACCTTATGAAAATCAAGGATTAACTTGTTACGTATAATTAAGTTGCACGCCATAATTTTTATCTCAATAATTCTATGGCCTGATCTTATCTTTTTGGACATGGAACTTGGCTTCTTTTTTATAATGTTTGTTTTTATGGGATTCTAAACTTACTCGTGGTTTTTAGGTTAGACTGAGAGATTGTATTGCCCTGTTACTCAAGCACTGCTAGATCTGGTACCTAGAGCTATCTATCTATACCTGGGTACCTACTTACGGTACTTACTTTCACAAAATTGTAATACCTATGCAGTAGACTGTAATACCTATGCAGTAGATTAGCGAAGAAACAGGACTTGTTCGATAGGACATAGAGGTGAAAATGAAAAGTTCTCGCGGCACTGCTTGGCAGACAAAGGTTTTACTAGATGTAATGAGAGTTTTGTGAACTTTCCAAGGAAAAGGTGTACTAGCTTCATGTATTTTGATGTACAGTCCCTTCCATCCCCTGGTCTCCTGATCTGACCCTATGGCCGAACACTTTCCTCCAAAAGTGTTTTTATTATTTCGAATCGTGTTTTTATTGTTGTTTCATTTCGTTGTTTCTTATAGATCTTTAGTGATGGGGGTGAGATTTTGGTCGCCCCTTTCGGAAGCGTGAGAATCACCATAATATAATTATTGTAGCCGAACACTGTCATCAGTAGTAAAATAAGATTAGAAATCGGCATTGTGTTCGTTTTTGGAAGAAGAATTTTTTTTCTGATTTCAATATTTTTTTTTCATATTTCTGGACATTTCATAACCTCCTGAGCGAATTTGGTTTTGTGTCTGTCTGTCTGTCGGTTTGTTAAATACATTCCTTGTAACGCGCAAATCTCAGAAACTACCGAACGGATTTCGTCGACATTTTGTATACATAAAGGAGACGCATTGTAAATGGTCCTATTTTAAATTCATGAACTTAGCACTAGCGGTTCTTCATGATAGAGACCATGCGCCTGTCCAGCCCAAATCAGTTAAATATGACTGTATTGTATAGTTTGGGAGGCCTGATTTTCCTTGAGTTATATATTTCTCAAGCATAACCACAACTTTTTCCTCGAGTTTTAATCAAGAATTCTTAGAAGCTTTAGCTTAAGAAAAATACCTTTGTATTTATCTTGTTATTAAATAAATAAGTATATCAATTAAAAAAAAAACGCAACATTTTTAATTGACCATCCAACATTAATGGATTTATATAAAAATTCCTTCAAGAAAATATAAAATAAGAAAGACGTACGAGTATTTTCAGACTTTTTTAAATAATTATGCAGAGTCTTGAGACCTTTATTCATTACATAGCATGAGTTAGAAGACTCAGAGGAGTAAGTAATGTGTCCGCACAAGCACTGGTGGATGAGAAATATGACTGATATAATTATCTTCCTTTTGCATTACTTGCTGGGGGTGATGGACTGACCACATCACAGGGAGGTTTTCATGAATCATTTATATATTTTAAACTTGCGCCTTGTTGTGATCGCCAAAGTCATTGCCATTTCTTTCATTTCGTGTATGTTGCCTGCGTGCTGCTCATTTGATTGAGTTTTTGGAAATAGGTATGATGTTCTGGAACAATCTTTTGAGTATTTCACTCATTTTTTCTTCGAAAATAGGTTCTGTATAATCTGGTGACCAAGTTTGCTTTTTATTTGTAGTTTTCGAACTTTTCAATTCTTTTGGGATTTTCATTTTAGTAGAATGAGTTTCTTATCTCTCTTGTGTCCATTTTCATGCAGGTCGAGCTGTTACTGATGTCAAGTTTATAAAATACTTGATTTTACCAGTTGTTTGAGGTTATTACTTTGTAGAATAATAAAGGTATAAATCATATTCTCCGACTTTTTCCAGCACCTTTTCATTCATTTTCATGTCAATCTAGGAAATTCTATCATATCTCTTTATAAATAGTATAGTATAGTGTAGTATAAAAACCAAATTAACAAGTTAAGAGTAGGTCATTTCTTGGGATTTTAATAACCTCTCATAGGGGTTTTTTTTGGTTTTGTAAGATTCCACATCGTTTAATCGATTTGTGATCCAATAATTTTTATGGATAGTTTTTTTTTTTATCAATTATTGCTCTAATACTCCATTTCTAATGGAATTACTAATCATATGTATAGTTAGTGCTAACAAGAAAAGTTTTTCAACTCTGGGAATTTCCATTTTCCATTAGGCCACATATTTCCACAGGTCTCACACTCATGGTTGAATTGTATCATTATCACACTGATAGATCATATCTCTTGGTCCCATATGGTCTTATGTGCAGGAAAACTTTCCTACTGGTGTGTCTGGTGTCTTGTACTCTGAACTCATAGAACAGAAGAGAGGATCACCCTAATAGATGATAGATCAGTTATATTGGTGTTATATTATGATGCTCTTACGTGCAGGAGAACTTTACTCCTGGTGTCTTGGACCCTTATCTCATTAAGCAGAAGAGAGGATCTCACTGATGGTTGAGAAGCATCTTGATCATACTGATGAATGATAGATCAGATATCTTGGTCTCCTTGGCTCCTATGTGCAGGAGAACTTTACTACTGGTGTCGCTCAACTCATGGGGCAGAAGAGAGGAAGAGAAGAGGGGGTGGGGGGGGGGGCAAGACAGAGAGAGAGAAAGAAGAAAAGTAGATGAAAAAAGAGAGAGATAGGAAAGACAAGGAGAAAGAGGAAAGGAGAGAGAAGGGGGGCCTAGCGGGGGGAGCGGCCTCCAAAGGGCCCGAAACGGTGGTCACTTACCAACCGCATGTACTGCTGCGGAGCCTTGGGGGGCTCCACAGCAGTGCCACGCGGCTGGTAACTGACCACCTTTCGAACCCCAAGGAGACTGCCCACCGCCACTGTGGCAATGAAAACGTTTAAAAGGGACATTGCTTTTTTTTGTGGGAGAGGAACAAAGAAGGATGAGGAGGATGAATGTCAATCTGAAAGAAAGAGAAATTCAAATTATTATAAAATGGAATAATTTGCCATAAATATTTAAAATAGTAGGGAAGTACTTTGTTTCTGCAAAATCCGTTATACATATCAAAACATCTTTTGGTAGCAGTTGGTTATTTTTCTACTTTCCCTTCGTTCTATAAAAATTATGAAATCTTTATTCGCAGTTTTTGAGCTCCTTTTATTATAGGGTATTGTAAGTTTTTTTTAAAAGTTAATTTATTCTCATTACAATTATTTGAATCAGTTAAAGATACAAAAAAGTTAACGAACAACATTTTATTATATAATAAAAAAATAAAAGGGGTTTATTCAGATCATTTTTTTGATATCTTGAACTTTTTAGAAGCCGGCCCCAATTTACCGGTATTTTCGAGGGTCCCCATTAGACCAACTTTTTTTATCATTATTATTTATCGTTGATGGGGGTTGTGACATATCAAATCCAATGATTTTGAAGTGCTGATTACGAATTTGACATTGATTTTTAGCTAACTGTCCCTTGAGTCACTTGTGGCTTTTGGTCCTGTTCCCATTCCTAATATGATAAGGAAAGTCGTGTTTACACCAAATTTTTTAAAGTTGATGTTTACACCAGATTTTTTTGTTGTTGTAGACTTCTCTCTCACTCTCACGGTGGGATTGTATGAACGCCCAGATCCAATGTCTATAGGTAGGCTCTTTCTGTGTTCAATGGTTCGAATTAGGATTCAGCTCAGAATTAAAAATGTTATTGACTTGTTTGGTATTGAAAAATTAACGGAAAATTTACATAACAGGAAATTCGAACTCACGACCATGTATTCAGGAGTTTGAAACACTTACCTGTAGTTCAGCAGATGAGTTCTTAGTGAGGGTTGAATCTGGTTTCTGGTTTGCAGATGGCGATTCTTCTTGTGAAGATTTGAAAGCGGCGGTCCTTATGTGGATATGTGGCCTTTGTAGATTTGATTTAATTTAGAAACACTTTTGAAAAATAATCGGAAGAGAATTGATTTATATTTTTCAAACAATTAATTCGTTAAACTGATCTTTTCTAATCTTAATAGCTGGCTTGAATATATTTTTTTTTTTCTGTAACACTGAATAATTGATTGTATTTAGGCCACTTCATATGTTTTCACACATATTTTGTTGTTGAAGAATCTGCCAGA
>CM044957.1:28998409-29024491 GCA_024516035.1 Bactericera cockerelli | reverse complement strand
CCTACTTTCATGTGAGCAGTGACTTGTAGCAGAAATTGGCAATAAAAGGAAGACTAATCTGGTTTTATTTATTTTGCTTCTCTTTTCAGAACCAACCCAACACGTTTGTTGAATTACTCAAGAGTCTCGTGGGGCTGTCTGCCTACACGACACAAGCACTAAACTTCCAGATCTACATAGAACAGAATGGCTTTCTGTCCAAACCCGCTGAGGTGGAGAAGTACAAACTTATGTTCACGACCTTCAGGGAAAAGTTCAAGGTGAGCAAAGACGCACTATTTCTATTTTTAGGTATTATTATTATTATTATTATTTGATACTATGTTTATATTTATTTTCCGAGTATCTGAGTCTTTGAATCTGGTCTTTGAAAAATTCTTACCAGTACAAGTCGCAAATAAGTTGGATAATAATATTTTGACACACACGGAAGATGGAAATGGAAAATGATTTACAGTGATAGTAGTTGTAGCAAGTTGCTGCTACAACTACCACTTTTGGATCAGCTCAAGTCTCCCTTGCTATCCACACAAACACCAAGGAGTGCAGCTACTTGCACTGGATTTGTCCACAGATCCTTGCCTAACAGGGTGGTAGGTGGTAAGTCTTGCAGTACAGATGAAGAGGTGGGCAGTATTGTGAGGTGTTTCCCCACATAGGCCACACTTGTCATCAATGGTAGGGTCCAGCCTATGTAGGTAGATGTTGAGCATTCTAGACCATCTAAATTGTAGCTGCGATAATTTTGATCTGGTTTCCCTTGGTAATTTTTATTTTTCTTTTGCTATTGGTGATGGTTTTGTCCCTAATACTATGCTTGGGTTGTATTTTTTAATAATTTCACTGACAGTTTTAGTCTGTTCATAGCATATTTTACATTGCTCGGGTGTTAGAGTAGGTACAGAGATAAACGCTTCTATCTGTGGTTTAGAGTGTATCACTGTTTCTTGTAGTCCTTGGAGCAGGGATTGTGTTGACTAGGATGCTACAAGAATGACTAGATATATGGCATGATGAGCTACTGAGGTATCGTCCTCACGATGCGATGGCCAAATATACGAGCCAGAACGTCCCGGGATGCTTGACACAGCCAGGCCAAGGACCATCAAACCTCAGCAACAACAAAGGATTATTACAGTAGAATTCTTCGGTTCTTGCCGAACTTCGCTCCTTATTATTTGACATCTCGATAACTCGAAATGATGCTTCTGTTCCTTAAATTCCGAGTAAGCAGGATTCTACTGTTTTCTTATTGTTGCAGGCACTGCTGGGAACTAAGGGTGTCTTCATCTACCCCACTTTCCCCCGCCAGTACCTGCGACACGGGGAGATTGTCCTAACCACCTCAGGCGTGTACTACTGTATGCTGGCCAATGTACTCGGCTTCCCCGCCACGCATGTTCCCCTGGGTCTCGGCACTAATGGCATCCCTGTGGGCCTCCAGGTGAGAGAGAAAGAGATAATACAAAACTGAAACTCTTCGACGCATATTTTATCCACGCTGTTAACGCATAACAATATGAAATGAATTTTTTTAAATCTAAAAATGGCCTTGGCAAGATCCCAAAAACAACAAAGTAAGAATTCGAAAATTAAATAGAACTCGGAAATTTTAAATTTCTTTTCAAAGAAACTCGGTTGTCTAGCCTCGGATGGAAGTCAAACATTTCAGCAGCTGTTTTACTTCATTACTCTGCACGATGTGCTGTGAATTTTTGACACAAATGTTACCCACGTACATATATGAACCCCGAATTTTCGTTTCTAGACGAAAATTTGCTACATTCATATAAAACTAGGATTAACAACTCCGTCCTATTTATTTTCCAGGTGATTGCCGCTCCTAATCAAGACCGCCTGTGCTTTGCAGTAGCCCGGAAACTAGAGGAAGTATTCTACGGATGGAGACTGCCTGAATCTAGTGGTCTTCTGGTGGAGCATCGCGAGTGAAGAAATATCCTAGAAGTATTTGGATGATAAATACACAAAAAGAGCAAAAATAACCTTCTTGGATGTTTCGGATTTTGTGATGCCTAATATTATAGAATCTACATTTTATACCAAAGAAAAACCAAACTTTACAAGGGTAGGAAGCTGGAAGTTCTTTCGGGTTCTGCAGGTACGAGTATCTGTTACAGGTCCACTTTGACTTTTAATTAAAAGTGTGCTGCCTATAGCCAAATAAAATAAGGGACATAAAAGATACGGAAAATTCCTGTGATACCCACTAAATTTCTAATAAAATAATACAAAGATTTTTTAAAATTAAATTTGTCAATGTCTTTCATTGATCCTTAATTTTTTGCGTTTGAAGCAAGCCATAGAGATTCAAAGTTCACTTTGGTTATTTATAAGTATCTGTCAACCAGTATTCTTCATGTTGTAAAATAACGAACACCTCAGACAGTGTTCTATTTTTTCAAGATGAGTGTTTCACAGCCGTTTTTATTTCGTAGCAATGAAACAGGAGCTACTGTAGATGCTTGTGGTCTGTGTTGTAGCCTGCCCATCCCGTAGTATGCCTCCCCTCTGATGGGCGAGAAGTGACACAATACTTCCCAATTTGGGGCTGGGTCAACACGAGCGTACCGGAAGGTATCCCTTACAAACAATTGTAACCAAATTAAGAATACAAATTTTTGTCGGCACGGGGGATCGAACACGGTACCTTCCGCATGGCAAGCGAGTGCTTAACCACTGAGCTAATCGTGCGCTCAAATTCAATGTCATCATTTTTTTCTCCATAATATATGTCATTTTAACGTAAACCAAATGGACTGTTCGGTCAAAATGTTGTTCAATTTTTTCGAAACCGCTACTCACAAACAATATATTCATGTTACCAGTTTATCTAATCACATATAGATGAATATCTTGAAATTTCGAAGGAACATAAATTCCTGTGTATAAAGTATATGTAATAATATATTATGTATACCATATTTATCAGGACGATTTTCTAAATCGACTGTATTTTTTAATCTAGAATAGAACAAATTGTAAATAATAAATAAATATTTTTTATAAATTAAAATAAAATATTTTATTTTATAAATATAAGTGAACGTTTCCATTAAATATAATTTTTAGAAATGAAGAGAAAAGAAAATAATTTGAAATTTTACGACACAAGAACATGAAAATGAAATTGGAATGTGCAGATAAAAATCTAATGAAATTAAAATAATATGATAGATTTTTTCTACATCTAGATTTGTTTGCACTGTTAGGACGAGTGTAGTATTGGAAAAGTAAGTAGGTATTGTAGCTATTATTGCATTATCAAATGGATAGCTAATTGTTATTCTACCAAAACAACATTTTTTTTACTGAAGAACACAATATCTAGATGAGCTTCTATGTTCTGGAATCTGGTAGATGGAAAAGACTAGAATATTTTTGCAACCAAACAGAAAATACAACGGAAATGATACAGGTGAGAAAAATGGTTTTTTTTCTTCAATCGTACCTGTAATAGTATGACATTATAAGCACTAATAACTTCGTGTAACTTCAAAGTAGGTAGGTACCTACATAATATTATCACCCTTACCGGTATTAAAGTTTCACCTGAAATGATTTTTTGCGGCTAGAAATTCTTGGTTAAGCTCACGTGGCTGAGTAAACCGTGAATTTCAGAAGAAACATCATGAATATTATGTACAGTACTTAAATTTAATATTTAGAAATAAGAATATTACTACGGTAATAATAATGTAAATTTACCCATTTTGGATAAGACATCAAAAATGACATTAATTTAACAAAATTAGAATATAAAAGAATGACAATGTAAATCTAGGATCACGGTAATGCTTTAATATCAAAGGACATTTGATACGGGTCTATCAACTTCTATTTGCTGGAAACTCACAGAAGATTAGTCACCCAGCACGTCCTAATCTCCCTGGACGTTGCAGAACTTCAGCGATCTTACGAGAGAACTGTGTGCATTGTTACCCTGGATTCTCTAGGCTCTTACTTTACATATTGTTCTAAAACATTTTATCGAGTGGATATTGAAATAGATTGAAAATATATAGAGGTAATATTATATAGAAATTAGTTACCTAGTATAATATACGAGTATGATCTATTTTGAAATCTTTGGACATTTAAACAAATTGGAGAACTACCTACATGGACATAAAAATAAATCAATATTGAGTTTATAATAAATATTATAAAACCGCTCAAATACTTAAGTACCTGACATTCTAAAATTTAAATATATCTACGGATTCCATACAATCGTCATAGGATTACGCTACAACAGTAATCCAAACTCATATAAATGACAGTCGTGCATAAGTATACCTTATAATGTAAGCACCGGATATACCAAATGTACCTGAAGGAACTATAACCACGGTATAACAAGAGTTATAACTGCAATTATTTGACACATTACTATCCACACTTTTTACAACTAGCCAAGCTCTTCTACTACACGTATTGTGTAACATAGATTTCTATATTCATCAAGTAACAAGATACTGAACTTGTTGTACACCCCTGAAGCTCAGACCCTGAAAAAATATTTACCTTTGGTGGGTATCGAAACCACAACTTAGAAATTGATTGGAGAGGTTTGCTAAATATATTTTTTGGACAAGCAACTTTTCCTGCTGCAATTGATAATTTTACTAAGATGTAAGGATTGAGGATGTATGTACCAATTGTACCCCACAGAGGCTGGTGAGTAGTGAAAGCCGCTCTTTAATCTCTGGCAAAGTGTGCCATCCTCCAACTAGACTACGTGGTGCACTTTATCGGGAGATAGGAATGATAGGATGCTCAACACCTTGTTCTTTATAGAAACCTAAGTTTGCTACACAGGCTGAGTAGTGAGCAGCGACTGTCGCTATTTGATACGGTCGCTATGTCGCTGGTAGGGAGCGCCTCCGTGCTTCTCCCACTCCTTGTTGAACTCTGACTCCAGGATCTCGGCACCTCGCTTGCGCGTCAGTCCTGTCTCGTCCAGACTCAACTCACACATCTGCATGTCATCGCTGCCTGGAACCGTGTAAATGACAATGCTGCTATAGTACATAACCCAACTCACAAGAAGTTGAACAGAAACCTTTCAAAGATTGGGGCAAATAAACAATTCCGTATTCCTTCATGTATTCCCTCATGACAATGTAAATAATTTTGAAACAACTTTTTCTGTTGTATGCAACAATGAATGTACATACACAATTACACAGGGTTGTCGGCCTTGTTGGTAGTTTTTGCGTTTATTAGTGTTTATTACTGTACGAATGTACTTGTACAAATGTACATTAGACTGGTTTTATCTCATAGAGGTAAGAAAAAAATGTCAGAATTTTTACAACGCTCAGGCAGAAATGAGTTCGGCTTTTGCAGAAATTGAGATAGACAAAATTTCAAGGCAATCAGAGTACGTTAACAGGACCCGCTCTGGCCTCAAAGTTTGGAAATTTGCCAAATTTTCGAGGTTGAGCTGACATTTTCGGCCATAACTCGAGAACGAAAAATCATACGAGCTTTAAAGATATATCAAATGAAAGACCATTTTGTTGACTTTACTTTGTTGTATAATACTAGTTCCCGAAATATGAATGGTTACTGACTAAATTAAGAATATGTAGTCGAAAACGGGCCAGGTACCCAAAGTAGAGCATCTCAGGCATGATAGGATAATGGGTGAAAATACTTATGATTTATAAAACTTATACATGTAAATGTAATTAGATTAGTTTTGAATGATTTTTTGACACATTATGAAGCTATAAATACCCGTTTTTACCTACTTGATAGTTCCTGACAGGTTAAGGCATGGCCAGAAAAACAAAATAATAATACAAACATATTACGTCAAAGTTATTCTCATTTTTTTACTGTTGAAATACAAATATCTAAAATTAAAAGTACTAATAGGTAATATTTCGTCAAAAAAATACAAATCAAGCAGTAAAACTTAACTTAGTTAGTTGGGAGTGGGGTAGAGAGGGAACTTTTTGAAGAATCAGGATAGAGTCTTCTACATTTACTCACAACTTGTGTGACAAACTGTTTCTGACATTCCTCTTTAGTTAGTAAGTCGCTGAAGTCATTCCTCAACTTAACGCCTCTCTTGGCTGTGTCGTTTACAACTTTAAGGGATAGTACAATTTTAAGTCCTTTCTGATACTGAGGCTCACCATGCCAAATTTAGGGGTCTACCCTCAAAAAGTCAGTTTTTATGACAAATCGACTAAAGAAAAGTAAAGTTCCGTGAGTAATGGACTCTTTAAGGCCCCCTCTCACATAAGCTGGTATGTCTTTTATTCGTACTGTAATGTTGACATTTTTTGTCCCCTCTGTATCATCAGAAGAACTGAAAAGCTTTGCAGCCATTCCAGACTTTTCATCATGTGACAAAGTTGGATCGAAAAATCCCAAGCCAACAGTTTCGGCATTCAAGTACCACAGGTTATAGCCAAGAAACAGGAGCTACTGTAGACGCTTGTGGTCTGTGTTGTAACCTGCCCATCCCGTAGTATGCCTCCCCTCTGATGGGCGAGAAGTGACACAATACTTCCCATTTAGGTGCTGGGTCAACACGAGCGCACCGGAAGGTATCCCTTACAAACAATTGTAACCAAATTAAGAATACAAATTTTTGTCGGCAAGGAGGATCGAACCCAGGACCTTCCGCATGGCAAGCGGTGCTTAACCACTGAGCTAATCGTGCTCTCATATAAATTATCTGGATGAGGTTCAGTTCTACTACCCATTTTACAGTTAAAGACGCTTCTCAAGACAACTTCTAAAATGTTGTGCCGATATGCTAAGGAGAGTAAGTCCCACTCTAACATTTTTTCTAATAATGTGCAGGGTCCTTCTACTCCACACCTGTGTTTGATACTGTCGTATCAAAGCACTTAGTTCAGAGAAAGCACTAAATAAAGTTGTCTATCACCTGTGGTACTTGAATGCCGAAATTGTTGGCTTGGGATTTTTCGATCCAACTTTGTCACATGATGAAAAGTCTGGAATGGCTGCAAAGCTTTTCAGTTCTTCTGATGATACAGAGGGGACAAAAAATGTCAACATTACAGTACGAATAAAAGACATACCAGCTTATGTGAGAGGGGGCCTTAAAGAGTTCATTACTCAAGGAACTTTTCTTTTCTTTAGTCGATTTGTCATAAAAACTGACTTTTTGAGGGTAGACCCCTAATTTTGGCATGGTGAGCCTCAGTATCAGAAAGGACTTAAAATTGTACTATCCCTTAAAGTTGTAAACGACACAGCCAAGAGAGGCGTTAAGTTGAGGAATGACTTCAGCAACTTACTAACTAAAGAGGAATGTCAGAAACAGTTTGTCACACAAGTTGTGAGTAAATGTAGAAGACTCTATCCTGATTCTTCAAAAAGTTCCCTCTCTACCCCTCTCCCAACTAACTAAGTTAAGTTTTACTGCTTGATTTGTATTTTTTTGACGAAATTTTACCTATTTGTACTTTTAATTTTAGATATTTGTAGTTCTACAATAAAAAAATGAGAATAACTTTGACGTAATATGTTTGTATTATTATTTTGTTTTTCTGGCCATGCCTTAACCTGTCAGTAACTATCAAGTAGGTAAAAACGGGTATTTATAGCTTCATAATGTGTCAAAAAATCATTCAAAACTATTCTTCTAACATTTTCATGTATAAGTTTTATAAATCATAAGTATTTTCACCCATTATCCTATCATGCCTTAGATGCTCTACTTTGGGTACCTGGCCCGTTTTCGACTACATATTCTTAATTTAGTCAGTAACCATTAAGATTTCGGGAACTAGTATTATACAACAAAGTAAAGCCAACAAAATGGTCTTTCATTTGATATGTCTTTAAAGCTCGTATGATTTTTTGTTCTCGAGTTATGGCCGAAAATGTCAGCTCAACCTCGAAAATTTGGCAAATTTCCAAACTTTGAGGCCAGAGCGGGTCCTGTTAACGTACTCTGATTGTCTTGAAATTTTGTCTATCTCAATTTCTGCAAAAGCCGAACTCATTTCTGCCTGAGCGTTGTAAAAATTCCGATATTGATTTTTTAAAACCAGTCTAATGTACATACATAGGTATGTCGGCATTGTTGGTAGTTTTTGCGTTTATTAGTGTTTATTGCTGTACCGTATTGTGATAAAATAAAACTACAAGTTATTCGATATTAATTGTGACCTATAAAAAGAAAGTGGAGCACCAATTCTTTAGAATAAGCCTTGAAGGTTGAGTAAAAAGGACTGCAATTGTTCGTGTCAAAACCATAGCTGAGCCTTCTATAAATTACATTTTGCACTGATTGGGGGCACCCACAAAGATTATTTTTAGATGAAACTATTGCTTGACTAGTATTCCGAGGTCAAACGATTCATAAATTCCAAAAGAGAGGAACCTAACTTACCCGCAATAAGAAGAATGGGTGCCTTATCCTTATCTGGATGCAGCTCCATTTGTCTTGCCACATACTGGCCGTCGAAGTGAGCGTACCACCAGCCGCGCTTGATGTTCATGTCCACGTCATTCAGAGCACCGTTACTGTCTCCGTTCTGAGTCCCATTAGTCGTCTGGGACGGACGCATGAATGGGATTCGGAAATAGCGCTGGGAACTTGTATTGATGGTTGCTTTTGGTGTGGTCTTGGGCATTTTGTTGGCTAGAAAAGATGGATGTGTTGGAAAGTTGTAATTAGATAAACATTATTGACATAAAAGTTTACCTTTTATTACTGTTCATCACATAAAAATATCCAGTCTCTTAAGTTATCCCTCAGCTTTTTCCAAGCTTTTTCTGTGAATGGGAAATGATTCTTCGAGACATTGAATTCTTTATTAAAACTATTATCGTTAGTCACTATGTAAAAATGTTGAGGAGATTTGCAAGTCTCCTAGATACTACACCTTGTTTCATATAAAGCAGAGATCACCTTACCTGCGTCCATCACAGATTTTGGTGCTCTCTCGTTTTCCTCCATGGTAGTTTTCCTCTTGTTCTTGGCTTTCCACGCATGGTACACTTTCAATCTTCGGTGGAACTCAATACGACAAGCCTGTAATCATTATCACAGATATTATAGTCTTAATAAGCCACTGACTGCATGAGAACATAGTAAAATTTCGTTTTAAATCTTCCAAAATTTAAAAAAAATAGAAAATAGGACCATTGATCAATGTCTCATTGGATCTAAAAACAAGGAGCAGTAGTTAGTCTGAAAGTCTGTAAACTTAAAATGTAGATACATCTGCCAATTCTCACTTTGGAAAATGAAAGTATAGATAAGAAGCAGTAGTTGAGATAGAGCTAGAGCTCAACTGACTTAGCTAAACCTAAATCCAACATTTAAGTAAAAAAATTCATATTGAAAATATCCACCAAGATGAGAATCCATTCATCACACTCACCTCTAACAGTTCAATATCACAAGAAGTGTTGATAGTATCACGAAGTTCTGAATATTTCCACTTGGAAAGGTCAAATTTGGAGTTGTTGTTTAGAGCTTGTTGGGCGCGGATATTTTCGGACCTGCAAATGAAATCAACCGATTTACAAATGAGCACATGCCCTGATTGAATTAAGCTGTATGGCAAATTCCAATAAGTAATAATCAATGGCATAAAAAATCGGATTAAGCAGCATTTATATAGGTGCGGGGGTCTTTGATAAGGGAGTAGAGCAGTATACAATTTAGCTGGAGGCTATTTACAGGGACTGGACCAGCAATATTAGAACAACTCCAGCTATGTATATGGCAGTATTTAAGTGATAAAATGATTTTAATCAGATTTGGAACATTATGTCCACACAGCGCAGCGGTGAGCCCCATGCAACGATTGTTACTGTGGGTTAGAAGAAACCGAGATTTCATCAGATAACTAAGCTAGAGATAGAAACCATCACCTCCAGCTTTAGCAACGTCACTTACTGCTAGACTGCTTCTACTGCTACTACTATGAGTACTACAAGCAACCTGTTTTATTATTATGAGTGTAGCAAAATTAGCCCTGGTGCATCTTTCTAGCCAAAGACCAGATTACAGTTTTGAAATATACTTTGTGTGTCGATTGACGTCGTTAAACCCCTATAATCCACCATGTCCATGAAAATTTGAAATCGGTAAAATACGAAAATTTAAAATTACACCATAAAAAATGTACCGTATTTTTTTAAATCCTATTCAATTCCATTCATCAATGCTAAAGCATGGTTTTAACGGTAGTTCTTAGACTATCATGTGTGGTACCTAGGTACTCTAGAAAAAAAAAAACTTGTTGAAAATAAGTACGAGTAGGTACTGGTACCATTCAAGGTAACCAATGAAAGAAAGTTGTTTGATATGTAGGAGTAATGGATGGAAGTAGTGATAGAGGTGGTATGAAGAAAATAGCAACGTTTATTTTGTTGTGGATGATGATCTTGATCATGAAGATAATTAGATAAAATTGAAGGAAAGCAGACATACGCATGCAAGGACAAAGTAGAGAATGGGTTTCAGTACCTGTTTAGTTTATTGTTGGAGTGGAGTGCACCAGAGTCCCTGTGAACAATAGATAGCCCGGTATATGTACAGGAGAAACAGTAAGCATTCCAGAGAGAGGGTGGCAGGCACACGATAGCAGAGTAGCTCATAGACAACTTGCATGCTTATAATGCTACACTTTTAGTGCGCGAACACAACGGTGGTAGACCCAGGGGTAGAGCCAGTACCACGTACAATAATCTAACCATGTTATTAAAGTAAAATTATATACAATATGTAGGCAATAGGCAATAAGCATTGTCCGAAGCTTTATAAAAAAAAATGTGCCTTTAGAAAATGAAAATACACTATAGCAACGAAGAAACCGCTTTATCTTAAAAGGTAAGGTTGGTAGGATCTTAGAAGGTAACTAGGTAATTTTGGCATACATAATAATAAAATTTTGAGCACGTATTACTATTCAGTAAGTGGCATGTAGCTCTAGGTACCTATGTGTAGAAAGAACAAAAAAGTATTCCCTTCTCTAGTAAAAGATACATACCTACTACCTATTTTTATTTTTCAAATCATGATAATTATAATTATACCTCCTAAGCTTACTACAAGAAAGTGCCTAAACATAAGAAAAGTCCTGATTTCACATCACCTTAGAAGTAAATAGATTTTCTGAAAAAAGAGTTTTATAGTAAGAGAAGGTTTCACAGTAGGAAAGGTTTTTCTTGAGTGAATTGGATCATAACACACTTTTATATGCCTAGGGTGTATAGCAGTGAGTAGTGTCAGATTTCAAACGTAATAGTATCTTTAGTGAAGGCATAATAATACTTTATTTACGTTGGACTTTTAAAATTAAGAGTGAAATCCAGATACCTACTCTTCTTGTGTACAAGAAAATAAAGTAGAATCACAGATAATATAATTTATTATGACAGAGAAATTTAATAATACTTTTAAGCTAAATTGCGAGCCAAGAGAACCCTCAAAAATCCGGAAAACTTTGTGAATTGCAATTTCAACGATTCAAATTAAGTGTGAGAGAGTGGTGGGCAGTGTGAAATCTCCACCGTGAGGAAGTAAAGTAGAGGCAGCCATGCTTACCTGCGGGAGGGGGGCGACATGTCCTCGATGACGCCATTGGTCTCCTCCGCCAGCCTTAGGGCCAGCTCGTGGTCCCGCCGCTCCTGTTCCAGCTGCTCCCGGAACCTGGCGTCCCTAAGGGCCTCTCTCTCCAGCTCAGCCTGGCCCAGGTGGTGGCACAGAATGAAGAACATTAGGGTTAATATTGGCACAAATGTTTGATGGTGAAATGTTAGGGTTAATATTGGTACAAATGTTTGATGGTGAAATGTTAGGGTTAATATTGGTACAAATGTTTGATGGTGAAATGTTTCTGAGTTTGGAAATGGTAAGAATTATAATCGAACGATGATAAGAAAAACTGTTGAACATTGAAAGCCCTGTGGAAGAGTGATTATAGTAGAGGGAATATAAAATTTATAACACCCGAAACTATACGAGGATCAATCAATATTCAATGAGACAAAAAGAAAAATATTAACTTTTGTTATTTTTCACGATTCAATACGGGGAAATTGTGTGTATAAAAGTAACAAGTGCCTGCCTAGACTGTCGTGAACAATGACAATGATGTTTGTGAGGGAAATGAACAATGTTTCCCAATATCCACTTGTAATAAAAATTAACTATAATAATGATTCGTCCCTACTTAAAAAATAATCTGATATTAACGGTGTAATTATAATTATTACTGTTTACGTATCTGCGTCTTAATTTAGAACTAAGAATAGCAATAAATTTATACTAACTTGAATCAATAATTGTAGGGACTTACCTTCGTTTTAGTTAAAAATTTCCACAAACAGAAAAAAGTAAACAATGGAACCATAGCAAAACTGTTATTTTATTCTATAGGTATCACATGTAGGTACACCTTAATCATTTCAGATATTAAAACTAAACAGATTAGGAGGGTAATCTGACACCAGTCTCAAGTAGATAATCAAATCGTCTGGAGATAAATGAAATGCGTTTTATTTGTTTATCCACCATTGTCATTGACAGATTTATTACCTACTTAAATTGGCCCTTGTCAATACTAAGGTCGGAGATGCAATGGTATAAAGTGATTGCTGGAAAATACGAGTAGTTAGCGTGGGTTTGAAATCCAGACAACCGCTGAAATTCCATGCATCATGAAACAATATAGTTTTTTTTTAACTGTAGATTTGGTTCTTACACAAATACACACATATTTTTTTTGTCACACATTAAAACTCAGTTACGACGGAATCAGATATTTACGACGTCTGGGGGTCTAAAAATGAGATATTTATTTGAATTACCTGAATGATGGCGGCAGTTTTCTTGTCCAGAGCTTCCTGTTTCAGTCTTGCTTCTTCTTCTGCCTTTCTTCTTTGCTCCATCTCGATTTTCCTGCAAAAAAGTTGTGAAAATATTTTATAGCAAAATATTATAATTTTTAAATCAATAAATCTTTTTTACTATTAATGAAAAAATAGATAAGTAAATATTCCTAGAATAGGTATAAAAAATCTGGTGTAAACATCACACGACTTTCCTTATCCACCAAAAACAAGACGAATTCTGCCACTGGTGACTCAACGGTAAAAGATAGATAAAAATAAATGCCAAATTCGTAATTAGCACTTCAAAATCATTGGATTTGATATGTCGCAACCCCCATCTAGGGTGAATAATAAAAAAGTTAGTCCAAGCGGGTTCCCCCCAAAATACCGGTAAATTGAGGCCGGGTTCCAAAAAGTTCAAGATATCAAAAAAATGATCGGAGTGAACCCCTATTACTTTTTAATCCGAGAAAATACTGTTCTCTAACTTTTTTTGTATCTTTAACCAGTTTAAAGAAGCGGCGGTTGCGGCCAATATTTGTAGCCCTGAGGCCGCATCTTGCGGCCGATTTCAACCAAAAGTTTCGTGGTTCGTCTGGTGTATGAAATTAATTTCCATACCAAATTTCAAGTCTCTAGCTCTTACCGTTCTCGAGATATTCTGTTGTCACACACACACACACACAGACAGACGCACGGACCAATGGCTGAAAACAACTTTTTTGGTATCCTGAGGCTATGATTCGCCCAGAAATGTGAAAAACTGGGTAGGTCAAATTTTCGACGAATACAATACTTTCCTTATTATAGGATAAGGAAAGTAAAAAATACAGATTTAAGTAGGTAGCTGTTTTGAGACTAAAGTTGCTAAACAGTTCCGTTCAGTTTCAGTGGCTACACCAGTCTCCAACTAGTTTATTAGAGTCTTTAACCAGTTTCCAATTAGATTGAGACTCCAGTTTCCAAACAGTTTAGTTCAGATTCACTAGTTTCTCATGTGCATACGACTTTGCGTTATAGTTCTGATAATCCACGACTAAATCCTTTAACTGTTGGAAACAGCATACCTATACATTTACATTTTATTTAGGAAAGACCCCTAGAAATAATTTTTCAACAAAATACTCTTTATTTATTTTAATTTTACATAATATACATTAAATATTGTGAGTTTATGAGGTATTATTTCCCTATTTGTTATGGGTTGTGTTGTACCTCATTTATAAAATACAATAGAAATTTAAGAGTTTAAAAAAATAGGAGTATATATATAATTATACATTCTTTACTTTTAATGTATTAATAATGTGTGTTCCTCACTTTTTCCTGTTATCTTCGTCCGCTTGCTTGGCGTCCTCCTCTTGCTTGCGTCTCATCTTCTCCGCCTCCATCTCCATCTGGATCTTCCTCACCCTCTCTTGCTCCTCCGCGCTCCTCTGGGTTTCCAGCTTCCTCTCAGCTTGTCCATCTCCTCGTTACTCTGTTCATGAGGCTGGTGTACAGGTTTGATTTCGTCCGCCTTGATGGTGGAGTTTCTAAAAAGCGGAAATAAAGCGTTATTACCCTGTTGTGTTACATTTTCATCTGATTTAAAAAAAAAAAATAGTAATAGATATCTAGATATTACCTATCACATATTAGTACACATATTAGGTACTATGTACGACTATATTCCAATGAATATCAATATAATCAAACACAAGCATTCATTAATTTAATAATCAACGTAGTACTAATATTATTAAACTGAAAAGGTGAAGAATCAATAGATGATACAATCTAAGGAAGGAAACACTGTCTCGAATGACTAGAATCTACATTTTAAAAGACGTCAAGAAAAAAAATGAACGAAATAGAGTATGTTTTTATCAAGAGAATGTGCTGGCAGATATAGAGAGCCACATCTCAGCCACTTTTCGCCTTGTTTGGAGTTATAATATAAGAACACAATTCCCAATGGATTAAATTTACCTTTATCTGAGAACAGCAGCTTGCATATCTTGCTGCAGTTTTTGACCTGATCTATACTCGATTCCTTATCTTCTTCAGCTCGTTTACAGAGACTCCATCCGCACTAACTAGATGAACATAAAAAAGTTCAAGATTGTTGTTTCACACTCCAATTGTTAAAATCATTGATTTCAAAATGATCCCTGGAAATTTTTCGAAGGCGTGTCGCTTTAATTCTCTAAGGAATATAGCCTGGTTGTCATTCATAGAAACTATTTTAAAAAACCAGTATCAATAATCATTTAAGTCTATTTCCATCGATTAAAGACTTCCATCGATTAAAGGGCTCCAAGTAGTCAATGTAGAAAATCCTGCGTACTTTCAGCTTGCATTCAACACTAGTGGTAGGTACCTATGTTGAACCATGCCAGTCAGCAGACAATGAGACAATAGGAAGGACATTGTGGTTGAGGTTGGAAGTGACTGGCAATACAGCATTCTATCTTTAGAAGAAAAAGTAACCATAAAAGCCTCTGACAGATTCTAAATACTTATCAAGGAATATGAGGAATATTGCGGATTTGTGGAAAATGGTAAATAAAATTCTTAATGGGATACTATCAGTAGTAAGTTGATGAATTAACCTGTAAACTATTGATCTTGACGATACTTGTAGAGAAGGTCGGTGTTGTTTCTTAGCTAGTACATCCTCACATTCTTCTGAATGGTAATGTGGCAGCTCTGTCTGTAGGCAATTTTGTTTTCACTGAAAAAATAGGATATGGTATTTGTTCTTATCAACCGATTCAAGCTTTGAAAGTTTTGGGCTTATTACTTATTGACATAGAAAGAGCCTCCCCGTGTATTACCTTTCAATATAATCGGCGTCCTGGACAACAGCACTTGCTGGCTAATCTTTCTACCACGGATCTGTACTGTTACCAAATGTCTTATAATGTATATGTTATCTCTGCCTAGGTATACTTTTACATTTCGACCTAACAACTATGCAAGTAAAACTTAAAAGTATTCTTTGCATGTCATTGCTTACTTTATTTATAAAAAAATATTTGCCACCATCAAATGTTATTCAAAGTGAAATTAATAGACGTTTCATAAAACTTGAGTTAATCTTTTACGCCCCTTAAACAAAAAGGTGTCTTCTGATCTACTAACTCCATATAGTAGTCTCGAGATTGATACGAGAGAGTAAAAACAGCGTGTCGGAAACATCTTTCTCTGGAGTGCTGCGGGAATGGATTGAAACTCTCCCGGAAAATGTTTAACCAACTTACTCGGAACCTATCCGGATCTATTCCGAGCTAGTTCGGGACAAGATCCAAAACTCGTCCCGAGTACATGTTCTCGAACCGTCTCGGAACGAGATCCATACCCTGTGGCAACACCGGAAATTGAAAGTAAAATTTGCAAAACATTTTCTAATCGAGTGAATTCTGCAATTTGAATAATTAATTAGTTTTCTGAGATAATTAGTAAAACTCAATACATAAGAGGTAAGATATTTTATACAGTATTTTGAGAAATACCGTCATGTTATGTGTAATCTCATTCCTAAGATAACTTCATAAGTAATTTCACATCAGTGACTTCTGCTCATCCAAATAATTGATTTAATAAAACGTGTTTTAAGTAATTTAAGTAATGGTCAATAGTCTGCAAACATAATATCTTTTTAAACATCTAGCATTTAAAATAATTATCACCAACATAAAGGCTAGAATAGCCGTCTTCAGTTAAAGAACGTGAAGAACTTGGTGCTCAATCAATAGATACTACTACTAAAATAATTATGATCTATGGAGGAAATCCACATGATATTTTCCACCTGTTTACATGTATTGTGCATCCAATCCAACATAGCTTCAACCTGAAGATACCTATTCAAGCTGCCTCCCTCCTCAAACATATTGAACCTGACATGGGATAAGTGAAAGTGACTACAAATTGATGATTTACACAAAATAATTATATCTAACAATTTCAGATAAAAGTCCAACAAGTTGACTCTTCTAAAGTTCCTACATCATAGTTTTAGGGTGTAACTAAAAAGAAATTTTTCTCTACTTTAAAAAATTTACTGTTCTAAAGTGTACCAATTTCCATGCATTAATCATAAGTGAGTTTTACACTCCAATTAGTGGGGTAAGCAATATCTAAACAATATCTTACATTTTACATTGTTTTATAGTCAAACCAGGATATGTATGTGGAAATGCTGGAGATTAACCTGTTCCAGATATTCCACTTAATCAGAATCACACTCTTAACAGGTGTCTGACTGGGGTATTTTAAACAGGGAAAAGACCAGTGTTTTGCTAGACAACTATGAACAGAGAACTGACTAGCTAAAGGCTTTTTAATAGGTTCACATTATTGAAGATTTGACTATACTGTTCCATAATCAATAGATCCTGTGTTCAATTCACAGTTTTTTTTTCTTTCAAACAGCAATTCTGTTCCCTTTAAAAATGAGGCATTCCTAGCCCTTATCAGGCTAAGTGAGGTTAATTGGGGTAGCTGGGACTATTCCCAGTAAATTCAGTATACAACCCCCATTTTTATTTTAAATAAATAAATCTGTTCTCCGAAAATGTGAGGCTGGTATATCTAGCCCTACTCAGGCTGAGTGAGGTGAATGTGGGTATCTGGTACTGTTCCCATTAAATTCAGAATGAAATTCCCATCCTCACTATCTCAAATCAGGACAGGGGTTTTTCATGAACCAGCTATAACATAAAAAAAAAATATTGTAAGTTTAGAAGAAGTA
Organism: Bactericera cockerelli; assembly: GCA_024516035.1. Classification (NCBI taxonomy): domain Eukaryota; kingdom Metazoa; phylum Arthropoda; class Insecta; order Hemiptera; family Triozidae; genus Bactericera; species Bactericera cockerelli. The sequence continues at coordinate 29,006,889 of CM044957.1, read as the reverse complement.
TTAAGTGTTGCAAATTTAGACAGTTTTTTTACTTGTAATAAGTACATTTTTTACTATAATGTGTTCATTAATTTTAATTTTTAAAACAGTAGCTTGCATTATTCAGGATTTGACTACTCCCCGTAATCTAAAGATTTTGGTTCATTTTTGTTGTTGTGAAACAGATAATTCTCATTCTTTAGAAAATATGAGGCTGACATGTGTATACACAGCCTTTATCAGGCTGGGTGAGGTTAATGTGGCTACCTGGTACTATTCCCAGTAAATTCAGAATAAAATGGCCCAACCCAGGCTCGGTGAGCTTAATGTGGGTAACAGGTTTGTGAGTTTCCTGCAAATGAGGGTAAAACCTCGGTCATGATATGACTATGCAATTGAGGTTAAACCCACTTTAATCAAACAAAAAAAAAATCTGGAAGACTGTTCTTTTTTTTATGAATGCCATATTATAGTCAAAATTCTCTCTGGGTTCTATTTCCTAATTTCATCTTTAATAATCTCAACTTCTGTTCTGGTATTCTTTGTCTTCGGGCAGCCTGCTGCTGGGCAGGAAGATGGCATTTCAGCACATCTCTCTCTTAATTACCTATATGTATAATAGATTTAGATTAATTAAGTCCACTTGGCTTAATTTATCTGCTGATTCTATGTATTATATTCTGTTTGTTTCATGTTTTTGTTTGTTACATATTTTTGCTTTTAATTCTTTTACCATGAAAATGGAAAAATATAAAACTGAAAAACACAAATTGTCTTTATATTTATTAATGTTAGCATTTCATCAACAGCTTTTCATCATTGTAGAACCAAATTGCCTTGAAGTAGTATATTTTTCATCAAATCCAAATTAATTTTAAAAATTTCCTGTGAAATCACAATTTTCAAATTTTTCCGGGCAATGGCGGTGGTAAGAAATTCAATATGGAGCCCCTTAATTATTAAGTAGGTATTCAATTTCCAAAACCTTGTAAAAATAAGCTTAATAAAATGCTCAGGGGGAGGAAATAGTAAGCTTATAAAAGTGTTTCTAAAATGTTAAGCCTTGTCAAAATAAGCTTTATAAAATGTTTGAATCTTGTCAAAATAAGTGTTTTTAAAATCTTTTTAAACACTTTCTGTGCCGTCTGGGTAGTCTGCTGTGACTAAAGATAGAGATACTTTTAAGATGTGAACTTATGTGATACTTTTATTTTCATGTCAATTTTTTTTCTAATGTTTCTAAATTGATTGCATAAATATATTGATACCTTAGATTCCTTGGGTCAAATAAGCATGGATTATCTCTATCAACTAGGGGTCAGAAATGGACCCTAACTGAGTTAGAACTGACTTAAACTCGAAAAATTAATATTAAAAATTGAATTCGTATCCAATGTCCTATACATATGTCCTAACTAAAGGGCGGGGTTATTGGTTATTGCCTATGGCAATCTCTTTATTCCAATTGTTTCTAGTCTCTTATTGGGATTTTTCATTCTTTAAGGTGTATTCTTCTTTTTTTTTGTTTTGTTCTTAATTATTTTATTTTAAATTTCACAATAAAAAAAATGTTCTATTATAAAAATGTGTCGTATTATTTTTAGGTGGTTTTACAGCTAAAATTCCCAGGGTATTTAAAACGGTCTGTGGTCTAGAAGAGACAGTCCCCGAGAATGTTCTCGGAGACGGTTCCGAGAAGGCTCGGAGACAGTCCCCGAGAATGTTCTCGGAGACGGTTCCGAGAAGGCTCGGAGACGGTCCCCGAGAATGATCTCGGAGACAGTTCCCGAGACCGATCTTGGAGCAATCTCGAGCACCAGCAATCGACGCTACGGTGCGGACGTAGACTGTCCCGTAGCAGTCTCCGAACGGTCTCCTAGGTGTCTCCGATATCATTTTTTGGGATCCGAGACAGGACGATACAATCTCGTTCCTAGATCTCGGAGATGGTTCCGAGACTGTTTTTTGTTTAAGGGGCGCATTTTTAAATAGGGAAATACTGCTTACACTTGATGACGGATAGAGCGCACCACTGTGCCTTCTTCCAGTGGGACATGAGCAGCCACTTCTTGACCTTGGCTACCATGGTTGCCAGATTGTCAGGGTCGGATCGCATGATGGCGTCGAATTCAGCGAACTTTCCAGGCCTGAAGAAAACCTTAGACACGCCGAACTTGTAATCCTTTTCGTTCATGCCCAGCGCCCGGAACAGTGCCTAGAGAAGAATTTCATCTATAACTTTCGTGTGTTTTTGGAGGATAAAATTACAGAAATGAGATTCCGAAGTGTGTAGACAAATATCAAGTAAAACGATTGTTTAGTATAGAACACCTTCAAAATGAACTCTTGAATCACGACTAAATGTTGCACATGACAATAATACTACATACTCATGATACATCGAATATTAAAATGTTACAGTGAATATTACAGTGCCATGTGAGATTTGATTTTCAATTTCTTTAATAATTTAGCCCTTACCTTGCAGAACAGGCGCGGATCAAGACGGGCCAGCTCAGGAGGTAGGAACTTCTTGTACATTGCATAGAGGTCCTGGAAATGCGCCCTGGATGGGTAGCCTTGTTGCATGAGCTCCAACACAGACGTCATGCCTGAGCACTGGAGCTGGGACAATATGGAACCCCCCTCGAAATGGTGGTCCACCATTTTCTGATTGGGTTTGATACAACGAATGAAGTTTGTACCCTGGGAAGAAATTGAATGCGGATTGAAGAAATTTAAGAACACTAAAATTGTAGTGTTTCATTTTTTTATCACTTCAAACTGAACGCTTTGAGATAGATATCTAATGATTGATTAATTGGCTAACTCCTGGTCCACCTCTTTCCACTTTCCTTTCTTATCACTACACCTGTGGGCTTGTTTTACATTAGAAGTCTACGCAACACTCTTTTTGAGGTTCTCTCATATTCCTAAAACTCATCTATTAGGTACCTATGAACTATTACAAAAAAACCAATGGGTCTGTAGTCACAAAACTTTTCTCACCGTGCTCTTCAGTTTATCCATGAGCTCTCCTAGCTGCGTCTTGAACTTGGAGCCCACACTGATGAATGTCAACTTGCCCTTGTTCACACTGTTGGACTCCTGGAATAGACTCTGCAGAAAGGGATTCTTGGACTCCTGAACCAGAGCTTCCAGAGATGCGTGCAAGGCGTCGTTGTTCTTCTCTATGAATTGATTCTGAAGGAAAGAAAATTTTACTTTATGAATATCAAGGCAATATAACAATATGTTACTCACACTTTGAAATTAATAATTAATGTAAAAATGATAAAAATAAAGAAAGAAGACGATCAATGTTAATAACCCTTTAGTTCTGACTTAAAATCTGAAGGTTGATGCACAAGAAAGTATTAGGTTATAACGTTATAGTATTCTACTTTCTGCTACACTTGATTTATATTGCTTAGTGTCAGATAGCTGTCAGAAAGAGCCAAATGGGAAAACTTGAATATTCTGTCTTCTTCTTCACGTTTCGCCTTACCGTCTGGTAGCACACAGCTCCGGCAAAGTGTCTGATCAGGAAGCCCTCGTCGTCTCGGATTTCCCGATGACTCTTCAGTCTCGACATACGAGGCAAGGCCAGACGGAAGTGCCCCGCCCATTGTTTGTGTACCTCTCCTGTGAAGTGAGAGCTCGTGTGACGCGGCAGCTTGGATTCCTCGTCCAGGAGACTGAAGATGCCGCAGCCTTTGGCCTCGATCAAATCTGATACGGAATAGAAAGGCAGAGTTAAGATAGAAGTTTATAAAATATGCTTGAATTTCAGGATGATATTGGCTCAGAATCCTGTATCTAAAGCCGTGCAAGATTGCTAACAAAGTTTGTACGAACAAGCAACACCGGGTCAGATATTCCATTATAAACCAAGCCAACATCTTAGATGCACCATTGGAAACCTGTGTCTTAAAACCCGTGGTCAAGTTTTAACAACTCACCAATGCAATCCTGATTGTCCACATAGTCAATTTTCTTCACGTGCAGTCCTTCCTTCTGGTACAATTCTTGCTCGTCCTTCAGAATGCGCTCGTTGAAGAACTGTTGCAGCTTTTCATTGCAGTAGTTGATGCAGAACTGCTCGAAACTGTTCACCGTGAAGTATTCTGAAAATTAAATTGAAACTGATTTGATTTGTACACTTCCACTACACTGTTTTGATATGTAGTCAAATGCAATTTTTAATGCCTACAAGGTAAAAATCAGCCGCCAGACAATTATCAAGAGTTCATTAAATACTTACGATAAAATAGGAGCAATAAAACCTAATTATAACTTCAGGTAGGTACAACTAACTTACCCGATACAAAAACGTAACGCTTTGAGTGGGACTCCTGTTCCTTACAAAACCTGAAGGAAATAAAAAATCTCATCTTATCTATCCTATCAGACCTACCGAACCCGGCAATATCGAGCACTCCAATGTAGTAACTTGAAGCTTTGAAAGGGATACTCTTGTTGATGCGGTACACCACATGGTCAAACAGTCGACTGTAGATAGCTTTGGCCAGGGCGTCCCGAGCATTGTTCGCTTCGTACACCTTGAGGGGGACCAGAATGACGGTCCCCTTGAGGCCGCCCCTGTTGGTCATCATGACCTTGGTGACCAGGGACTGGCGCAGCTCCTCAGGGTCCACACTCAGCAGGGAGGCCGCGGTGGTGAGACACTGCTCCGAGTCTGGAACCAGAGACAGAGAGGTGGTGTGTTTTCTAGTGCTATTCTCAAGAAGAAAAAAAAAATGTGATATGATGTATAATGTATATTGTTGGTCAAGGGTTCTCTTTTCATTACCCTCACTTGTCCAATAGATTTATTTTTAGTCTGTATATAATTTTTTTATTTTAATTTGGGTTTTACGTCGCTTTACTTTTCAAATCCATTTATTTCTAATTAACATTAACCATATATGATTTCCGTAATAATAGTCAATATCGTAATAATACGATATTAACTGGTCAAAATGAATGCCCTGCAATTTCCGATAAAAGCTAATGTCTTGAAGCTCTACCCAGGACTTTTTGAATTATTTATTAAATATTCCATCAGACAAAATTGACAACATTTCCATCTTTCCTCTGTATCTTAAAATGTTTTACCAAACGGGCCAATTTCAGAGTTCTCAAGTCATTAATATTAGAATAGAAGTCTATACCTAGGTGTCTCTTACCTTCACAAACTTTGGATCCACCCTTGCTCTCTTCCAGATTTTCCTCGAATGCGATATTGCCGAGATGCAACACTGCTGACACCATGGAGTAGAGCTCGTAGCGTTCCAACTCCGTGAGTCCTAGTCTGCCCAAAGCCTACAAAACATGGGAAAGTCGAAACTATGTTAGAGTCTGCTGAAATAATGTTTTTGAATTATTTTGCTTCGGCAGGTCGTTCGCGCTGTTTTAGAATTTTAAACTATAAATTATGTATAATTTATTTGAAATCACCGGTGATTTTCACTCAGCATTACTGGATTGAGTTCTCTGTTTTTCCCATGTGTCTATTACATTCAGTCAGGTTGACATTAGAAATGTCATTCAGCCGTAAAATGTGGAAGTAGGTGTGCCAAAACCAATCAGGCTCAATCATGAGGAAGAGATTGGAAAAATAAAAGTGTATGAAGAAGCAAGTGTATCCGCTTGTTTTTTCTACTAATATTTTATTTTCTGTCGTCTTTTCAAAGATCTCAGAAATCTCTTATTCTTTCAAGTGTTATGGATGAAATAGAGAGGTTCCCTGTACCTGGTCCATATGCTTGAAGTCCTCCACATCATCCAGCATGGGGTCCCTCAAGGCTCCTCTCTTGGCATGCATCGCACTCTTCTGATCTGCGCCCAGAGTCTTCTCGGTGGTGGCTGAGGTGAAATATTGCGTGCAGCCATTCTTCAAGTACTGAAATCAGAATCAAATTGATGGGGTGATTTAATTAAACCAAACAGATTAAAATACTCTTTAATTGATTGTCATGACACAATTCAGGTTACAATGATGCCAGTCTGTTTGAATAAACGAGCGGAGTTTCTCTGTTTTACCAATATTTTGTATCATTACTTGAGGCCAACCTTGAGAGTCCATTTTACCCAAGCATTATTAATTAATTACCTACACCTTCCGGTATAATCTATAATACATTTAGATTTAACCGAAGTGAAGAGGTAAATAGTTAACTGGGCATGAGGAGTATGTAAACACTTCACACGCCAGATCAATTAGTCACGTCTACTGGTACTTCTAAAGGGAGTGCATGACAAGTGCATAATGTTTGAAGAAGCAGAATAAAAGTGCAGTATAATGTTTAATGCCTTATAAAGAAAAAGCCCCAGTTCTCACTATGGTTGATCGCACATAGAAATATATATGGTTCAGAACGAACCAACTTTACCACTTAAGTTGGCTAGAAACCATCAGGTGGAGCCAAGCTGGTTGAAACAACAATGAAAGTAAACGCACAGGTCTGGAACTCACCAGAGTCTGGAACTCACCAGAAACTCGTCCGGTCTCCCCAGCTTCAGCTTGGCCCTCAGCTTGGCGTCTGCGCCTGCGCACAGCAGGTAGAACACGTGGTAGTTCCTCTCCTCAGGGCTCTGGGTGCAGATCCTGCTCTTCTCCAGGAGGTAGTGGGAGATATAACCCCCCACCACCGTGCAGCGCGAGTCAAAGTGCACCTCCATGAACTTGCCGAAGCGGGAGGAGTTGTTGTTGCGCGTGGTCTTGGCGTTGCCGAACGCTTCGAGGACTGGGTTGGCTGCAGGGCAGTGAGAACAATTGTGGTGATAAGCAAGTCAGTCTATGGGCACATTTTTAGTGAAAATAAGGTAGGTACATACCTACCAAAGATTAATTTTGAGTGGGTAACAGACTTGTTTTCAAAGGATAAAGCCATAGTCAATCCTATTCAAGAGTTTGAAAGATTATATTCTTAAATCGTCCCTGACGGTCCCTATAGGACGGGACCGATGCGATGAGATGTTGAGTGATGACGTCAGTGGGTAACAGACCTATTTCTAATGGCTAGTGCTAGTGGGTTAAACCAGACAAGGAAAAACGCTTGCATACGAGTCTGCAACCATTGGGACATTTTCATGTTTTTTTTTCGTTACATAATTTCGTCACATAATTTCGTTACTTAATTTCGTTACATAATTTTGGTTATGTGCCAGAGCAAAGACATGAAAATGTCAAAAGTTATCATATTTTGTATTAACCCTTCAAGTACTGGCGTTACATAATATGTAACACAAAACACATGTCAGCAGATTTCTTTTTAATATTAAAAACAATATAATAGTACTCATATAATACGTTTTTTAGTGATTCATAATAGTCGGTTCAACCTATGGCCACAGAAAGTTCACACTTTCATGATGTCACAACTACTTAAACTCGCTTTACTAAGGGTGGTATGCAGACTGCAGAGTGCTCACTGTAGGGATGCCTGGTTCATTTGTCCCTTCAGCTGATTTTGTTATGCAGAGACGTTTGTTTGAAGCGCCTGTACGCATGCACATTCAGATGTCTCTTTAATAAATATTTGTCAAAGTCGAAGTTTTCTCTATAGCAAGCTCGGGACCACCGTACAGTGAACCCTATAGGGATAGAAAAGAAACGTCTCTGCATACCAGCCTAAATCTTGCTTAACTTGGGACTTGAACAATCGACCTCCAGGTTACAAGTCCGCCGACTTATCGATGAAGCTACCAAGGTCGGTTACATTTTTAATGTAATAATAATAAAATGTCAAGCTCACCATCCAGGATCTTCTGCTCGATAGGCCCGGCTGCAGACCCCCACAGGTCACACAGGTAGCGCAACAGGTACTTAGTGGACTCTGTCTTGCCCGCCCCTGACTCTCCAGACACGATGATGGACTGGGACTGCTTCAGAACCTGTCGGCACGAGAAATAAATAAAGTACAGTGGTTGGAAATTAAATGCAAAATCTACTGGATCAAATACATTTCTAAATTTTGTTCTCACCAAATCCAACAAATCTTATAGTTAAAAACTATGTTTGATAACAATGAAAATCGATCTAAATGAATGAAGCGGAGTAGCGGCGGCGTTTCTGTTCCTCTCATCACTCGAATTATCTTATTTTCCTTCCTGACATGTGTATTGTGTAGGTAGAAAATATTCAATGATAAGGGGGCCCTTCGTCATTCAAATGAGGCCATTTTTTTGTGCTGTCATTTACGTATTTTGTATCACTTATTTTTCTTTTTTATTAAAAGTCCACAACTAACTGTCTGTTAGTCCTGTTGTAAGATTTTCTCGGTTTCTCAAAATTAAAATCAAATTCAAAGAATTGTTCTTGAAATATGGTTCTATTTCTAGTTCTATTTAGAGGTTCTATTTAGAGTTCTAGTTAGTTCTGACCTAAAATACTACAAACATGTAAAATTACCATACGCAAGCATGGACGGGTACTCGGCTAGTTAACCACTGCCACTGCACTTCTCACACCCAGACCCTAATAGCTCTATTTATCT
>CM044957.1:28971403-28998309 GCA_024516035.1 Bactericera cockerelli | reverse complement strand
AAAAAAAACCCATATTTTAGCCTAGCTCAATGTTGCATTACAGGGTGCTATTGAAAATTGTTCATTGATAGCCAAGCATGTAAGCATACCCTGTAAGTTTCAGCTCAATTGTACAAAAATTGCAGCTTCTATGGCAAAATATTTTTTGATCCAAACCCTAGACCAGCTCAATGTTCCTTAACATTCTAAGAATGTATGGAACTTACCAAATAATCCCAAAAATATTTGTTTCTCAAATGCTAATGTCAGAATGTCTATTATTTTAGCTCTTAGGATAGTTACTACAAAATCCTCTTCGACAAAACTCAACTCATCACTTAACATTTTCAGCAATCAACATTATTAAGAACCTATTCTAGTATCCAATTGAAATGGAGCTCTCTCTACTTCATCAACTGGGTGAACTCCTATCCAATTTTTCTGATTCTAAGTGCAGCATCATTCAGTTGGAAAGCATTTTCAGATTCATTCTTAAAGTAGAGGTAAGGAACCATAGTATTTCTTTATTTCCATAGTACGGCCCCCTTAGCTTTCATGATCACGAAATTTCACTACCGCATTAAAATATAATTTTTAATGATACTACAAATTTTCAACAGCCTTGCTTGTTTCAATAAAAATAGAAAATCATTTTTAATCATCACCAAAACGGACCCCCATTTGGCCCCAAGTGGCTTTATGTGGCCCAAAAATTATAGGTAAAATTCTAGGATCCCAATGAACAAATATACTAAATTTTATCAATTTTGAAGAATCTGGTTGGAAGTTATTGTGGAACAGACAGACAGACAAACGAAAGCCAAATCCAGTAGGCAAGTTAAAACAGAATCTCACTTAGTGAGGTTGCTTCGCTCCCTCACTGTGTTTGGTTAATAAAAACTTAAAGATTTCAATTTCAACATGACCTACGTAAGACAAAAAAGTAAATAAACAATATGTTGAAGATTTTTAAAAACCTCAAAAATATTGCAAGTTTAAATTTTTCTTTCCATGAATTGCAATGTTTTTCCTGGTATTTTCTTATATTGAGTGTAAATCCTTAAACTGTTTTCTTTTATACAAACCAAAATCATCTGAAAATGCTATCTACAGTAGAAGTTACAAGATTTTGCAGCTGCATGGAAATACAGTGTTAAAAGGGAAAACAGGCATGTGAGTGATGTTTGGTTGTTTTGTGTGAGTGTGATGGCTTGGTGAAGTGTGTGCAGTCTGTGTAATAAAACTTGATCATATTGATGCATCATTGTTGTGAAATGTTTTTATTTAACATTTGTCATGAAAACTTCTTCTTTTACTATATTTCAGGCTGAAATGGGCACCACCACTGTTCTATATCTGAAAGATAAGATTTTCAGCCTCATCAAAGAGAAAGGAACCAACATATCTCTTGAACAGGTCAATGCCATAGCTTCCTCATTATTCAAGAATGAATCAGAAATTAAATTCAAATTTCTTGACTTGTTCTCTAATGATTTGAAAGTGCAAAGGTAAAATTTATGGATCAAGTTTTTGTTTATACAGGGTGGTCACAAATTTAGTAAAAGCCCAGATGTGTCATATCAAATAGCATCAAATTTTTACACTGAGCAACGAGGTAACATTAGTTCTTTGAACAGACCATTTAAACCAAAATACAGGGTGATACACATGTATCAAATTTGACTATTTGTCTTAAGTGCAAGTGTGAACTAAAAATAAGGTTAATTTTCATGCTGAATGACATGGTAGCATTAATTTTATCATGTGACCAATACACCACGTAGTACACAAGTTTTAAAATGAATATTTTGTCAAAAGTAACAGTTCAACCTATTAAATAGTGTTAATTTTTCAAGCTGAGTAACGTTGTAACATTACATACAACATAATAATAAATCATTCAATGTGCAAAATTAATGATATTTCATTGGTCATACTATTGCACTTTTGACAAATACTCTTGACTTGCACTTTTGATGAAACTTGTGTATCACGCAATATATGTTGATTCCAAGTAGTACCATAGAAGTAATAATGTTACCATGTTGATCAAAGTAAAAAAAAGTGCTATTTGAAAGATCAAACGGGTCTTTCATCAAATTCTTCATTTCTAAACTCTTGTATCAACTGGTAGTTTGGTCAGATGGAAAAATTGATGGTATCATGTTATTCAGCTTAAATAATAACGCTATCTGAACAGAATGCTGTCAACACGGCGCGGCGTAGGTTACTTCAATGACAGAAAAATTGTCATGCATATTTATTTATTTTGAAAGATCAAACGGGTCTTTCATCAAATTCTTCATTTCTAAACTCTTGTATCAACTGGTAGTTTGGTCAGATGGAAAAATTGATGGTATCATGTTATTCAGCTTAAATAATAACGCTATCTGAACAGAATGCTGTCAACACGGCGCGGCGTAGGTTACTTCAATGACAGAAAAATTGTCATGCATATTTATTTATTTTATAAAAATGTACAATTACCTTGAAAGTATGTACAGTTATTTGGAAAAGTAAATCAGATAATAAAATTTATAAATAGTAGAAAATACTAATTATTAACTTATTACTTTATTATGGAGCTCTACTACTGGACAAGCTTTAGAGTATATTAATTTTTTGTTTTCATCTTTCCTGTTTTGACAGTTGAAAGTTCATTGTTCTTTGAATTTCTCAGTTTCAGTACCCATGAATTTGAGGAGATTGACATAGACCTTGATGCCTCCCTAGCTCATAGTGAGGAGACATTTCATATAAATGATAACTATGTTATTGAAGACAGCAACACTCCCCTGTATGGAACTGACAAGTGTCCATGTGCATGTCACACAGACCATTGTAGCCCCACTCATTGTTTTATCTGTGCCATGCATGTGAGTTTTTGAATATTTATTCAAGATTAATATTATTTTCACCTTACAAATAATTTTTTCCTCGATAATGAGAAACTTTGCTCATTATTTAGCCATACCTTTCAGGCTAGGTATTTCATCTTATGTACCCAAATTTTTATTGAGAATTTCCGTTTCCCCATTTGTGATATAGCCAAGAATTACGTGAAAGAATCACAGAGAAAAAGTACTACTTTTTTTTTTTTTATGGTCACCTCCAAGTATAAATTATAACCTTTTCTCTCAAGCCAGGCGAACTTGTAAAGCACTATCCCCAGGTCAGAGTATGAGAAATACATAGCCCAGTCTGAAAAAGAACTATAAGAAAACCCGCGAAAACTTTTTCTTTTCTACGTAAAAAGGAACATTAAAATATTCAAACTTTTAATAACATGTTTAACTTTTAATAACACTGCGTCTGATAGTCCGATAGAAAGTGCCAACTTTTCTGCAGAGCGATTCGCGTCTGTTTACTCAGGCGAATCATGATCCGGGCCGGACGGTGTCCTACCCATTCTACTTTTAAAATGCGCTGCTGAACTGACTACCCTCTCATCATTTTGTTTCATGTTGATGAGTGGTTATTTCCCGAGGAAAACGCAAAGATTAATCGCCATTAGTTGGGAGCGAGTCGGGACTTGTGTTGATTAAAAATCAGAGTCCCTGAATTCGCGGCTATTGCAATAAAATTTGTGGGTGTGAGCTACTAAAATATTACATTCAGGGTGGTGGTTTTACTTCCGAGAAATTTCTAATATTAGAAATCGTAAGTATTGTGTTCGTTTTTGTAAAAAAAAAAAAAAATTTTGCTTCGATTTCAAAAAAATTCATATTTCTGGACGTTTCATAACCTCCTGAGTAAATTTGGTTTTGTGTCCGTCTGTCTGTCTGTCGGTCTGTTAAAACGATTCCTTGTAACGCGCAAATCTCGGAAACTACTCAACGGATTTTGATGAAAACATCTAGGAGACATTCTGTAGATGGTCCCATTTTAAATTCATCGAATTCATACCAGCGGTTCTGGGTGAAAGAGACCATGCGCCTGACCACTAACTTTTTACTTAAATGCTTATATCTCGTGAACGGTACACCCGATTTTGATGAAACTTTGTATGTATATGCATATTATTGTTTTACATAGGCTATTTATATTTATTTTTTAATTAATTATAATTTGACTCTGATATTTAAGAAAATCCGAAATTTCGGGCAATAAAGTAAAAAAATAAGGACCACGACTTGCCGATACAGAATTTTTTGTGGAATCTACCATATAAAACAAATTTGAAGAAAATCGGTTCAGTCGTTTTGGAGATTAAAGTTTTTTGTATAAAATCTCAATATTGGCACGTGTTTACAATGTAAAACAATCACGAGGAAGTATTGTGTCCATAATTGGCAGTGTTTTTTTTGTTGTTTTGATAACGTGAATAAAGATTTTTTGTATGATGAAAACACATACTAATTTGGCAACAAAAAATATACAGGGTGGTTCATAAGTGGAATAATAAGATGTTTTTTTTTATGATTGAGTTATTGAAACACTCTGTATGTGGTTAGTCAAAGAGTTACGTGTCTTTGACTGAAAATATTGCACGAAAATACTAAATATGCAATAAAACTTCGAAATTTTGCTAAGTAAAAAGTTCTGATCTTTTAACTAAAAATGTAGAAAAAATATTGTGGAATATCATTTTATAATATAAAATAAGATTTCTTTTTCATTCTTTTTTCAGTTTGTACAAGGTTGTACATACACAGCATGTAGAAAGGACAAGACCATACAGGGAACCAAATCAACAACAGAATCTACAGCTAGCTCTTCATGAAAATAATGAAACCTTACTTTGGCTGGTGGAAAATTGTCTCATGTTGAAATTAAGTTGGAACTAAATATCTTGCTGGCTGAGCTGCAAGTGAGGTCTTCAGGTTACCAAAGTAGGTCTACAACTAAAAAAACTGTGAAAGTTAGACCTCATACAGACTATTACTTCCGAGAAATTTCTAATATTAGAAATAAGAAGTATTATGTTCGTTTTTTTTTTTGTAAAAATAATAATATTTTTTGCTTCGATTTCAGTTTTTTTTTTCACATTTCTGTACGTTGCATAACCTCCTGAGCAATTTTGATTTTGTGTCTATGTGTCGGTCTATTAAAAATATTCCTTGTAATGCGCAAATCTCGGAAACTACTGAACAGATTTCGACGAAATTTTGTAAACATATAGGGACATTCTGTAGATAGTCTCATTTTAAATCCATCAACATCACACGAGCGGTTCTGAGTGAAAGAGACCATGCGCCAGACCACTAACTTTTTACTCAAACGCTTATATCTCGTGAACAATACACCCGATTTTGATGAAATTTTGTATGTATATACAATTATACATATTATTGTTTTACATAGGCCATTTATAAAAAAATTAATAGCTCTGATATTTAAGAAAATCCAAAAAAGTGAAAAAATGATGGAAATGAAGGTTATATAAAGTATTAGTACTACAATCTGGAGTGAATTTTTCTACATACATATTAATATCTAATTGCCCAGCATTGCACTGGATCAGGAAGCATAGCTTTAATTACTGACCAGTTCTAAGAAATTGCAAAGGATGCTTTTCATTTAGTTACCAAAATTTAAAAACTTGATTTATTTGTTTTTTTTTTTTTTACTTGATATTTTGCATTCAGTCTCGAATATTTTTTCTTTTTACTTTCTATTACCAGGGTATAGAAAATTTGTTTTCGGTGGGTTTTTTGAAATTGAGCTAATAATATTTCTGGGCGAATTAGACTTTCCTAATTTCAAAAAGTAATTTTTATGAAATGGTCTATTCATGTGTGTGTGCTTGTGTTTTTCAAAAACAAATTGAGATGATTTTATTACTTTTAGTTACATTTTTTTTTTACTCTTCACCGTCTGATTTTTTTGGGAAATTTCTTTAAAAAATGTCTGCTCAAGTTAAGGTAATAGAAAGTTGTGCGAAGTTCACACTAGATTATTTGGTGTTCATTTGGTTCTCTTTTTTGTTTAAGGGGCAGAGTTATGACGGGGTCAAAAAAATGAAAATGTCTAGCTAGAACTTTTTAGCGCATAGTTTTCCAATATTTTCAAATGATTCAAATAAGTCACAATGATTTTGTTAGAAGAAAGACCGGAATAGTTTTGTTTATACATACATACATACATTACATACATACATACCTACTGAAACAGGGTTCACCTTGTAAAATCTCAAAAATAAAATTTCGGAAAGTCTAAATATGGCAAAATTGTTTGTTCAAAGCCAGCATGATTGATTAATAGATTTGTAAAAGTTCTGGACATTTTTGGTGTTCCTTGTAGAGCAAGGTGACCTTTATTTCAGGTGTAGTACACGTGGTTAAAAGGTTTGCTATAATAAAGTCGTCTTTTATTGAGATCTTTCACACATTAAATTTATTTTGAATATCAATTTTCGACTTTAGATATTTGCACTTATCTCGTAAAGGATAAGAGAAGTCGACTACTTTAATAGGATGAAATCACTTTATCTTGCTTGATTCTTGGAAGTGCACTGGAAGTCAAGTGGTTAACGCGCTAGTCTGGTAATCCAGGTAGCGTAGGGGTCCATTAGTTCGAATCCTACACAGTGCATGAATTTTTCCTCATTCATTTGAGTTTGTGACCACATAATAATAAGACTCTGAGGAGGTGGTAGAAAATGCTTTGAGCATTAACCTCGGCTGGTGGTTACCTTTTAATAAAGAGTGTTGTTGTTATTATTTTTTCTCATGTTGATGGTTTTAATTTCGGTCTTGAATTTATAATGTTGTAAAATTTATCTGAAGGCTTTTTAATTTTTTCATAGGCATGTTTTAATGATTCGATTTCTTCTTCGTCATCTTTGCGACCTGAAAAAGTAAATAATATATTATTTCAGAAAAACTTGTTTGTGTTTGTGATGTAATCAAATGTAATTCTAAAACGTCTGAGCAGCAACGTATACAGGAACCGGCGGCATAAGTCCGGTAAAGGCCAAATATTTTCCGATTGGCTTTAGGTGCGGAATTGAAACTTGGCATGGTCAAATGGTTTGTAAAAACGGATATTTAGCCTTTGCCGGACTTATGCCGGTCCTTGTACATTGTTATAATGAAGAAAATATATATTATTTTTAATATTATTTTACAATTGGCTATGTATATTATAATGTAAAAAAAGTTTTATAAGTGTTTAAAATATGTAAAATAAAATATTCAAAAGTTGTTGGTGACTTGAATATAAAATTGTATTCCAAAGAATGTACCTATTTTATAATTGATAGCGTAAAGTTACTGATATAGATAGAACAATACTTCCCCCTTTTAACTTTCTATTACATACAAACATGATATCACAGTGGCGGTTTCTGTTGCATGGTTCCACAATTCCACATCCACTCATTTATTTTTGGTGAACATGGGTTTACATATTTCAAATTTCACTATTTCAAAAGCTTACATACTTATATCCCATAAAAAAATTACTATGCCCCAAGTTTATTTTCCCCCTCAAATGAACACACCTTCAAAGTAGTTGTAATCAAGCAGTGCAATAATGGTCTCAATAGATCTCACCAGGTCGTAGTGTAAATTGTATTAAGTTTCATCTAAAACCCTGCAACCAGGTCACATAATAATAAGTAGTGCACCAAGCTCCTCTAGCGACATATGGTGACGTCATCAATATTTCTTTCTACGCAAAATGTCCAACTCAGAAGAGAGTTAGCATCTTTTGAGCTATGAAAATGATATGGGAATATTTCCAACAGGGGCCGAGTAATCGCGTTGGTTCACATAAAATGAGACACTCTGTAGTTGAAAGTTTTACTTACAGTATACTTGAAGAAGAGCAAGGTAAATATCATCTACCAAGTTCTCATTAGTTTGGAAAACTTCTTGTAATAGTTTCAGAGAACTGATTTTACTTTCATCAGCTATCCTTTGTATCTGTGGTATCATTTTTTTGATAAATTGAGGAGTCACCTGTAGTGATACAACCATTTTAATAAATAATGAAGTTTTTTACGAGGAAAATTCTTGGAAACCAATCTAACAAATTAAAAAGGGGAACCGTTTTAATTGATCCACTCAAATATCTCCGAAACTACTGAATATAGAAAAAAATCTGTTCATGGAGCACCAAGGGGGACACATAATGATGACCTTCAGAAGTTTCTCAAATGACCCCTTCAAGGTTATTTCAAGTTCAACTTTGGAATTTCAAAAAGAGCCCCCTATTTTTTATGATAATTTTTGAATTCTACGTAAAATTCTGAGTTTAAACAAATCCTCACTTCCAAATTTTGTCACAACCAGTTTGACACCCAGTTGAGAGTCCGAGATTTTTTCCATCTTAGGCTATGAGTGGGCATATCAAATAAGTCTAATTTTAGGTTTAGCTTTATTCAACTTTTTGTGTTCCCTATTCTAGAGATCAAAAAAAGTAAGAAAAATGAAAACCCAACATTACAATCGTGTTTAGCACTTAAAATTAGACTGATTTAATATGCTGCACTGATGGATGGTCTACGAAGAAAAAAGTCTCACACTCCCTTAAGTGTATAAAACTGGGTGTGTCAAAAATTACCAGTAAGAATTTGTTTGAACCTAAAATTTTGTGTAGATTGATTTCAGAAATAGCATAAAAAATAGGGGGTGCCATTTAAAATTCTAAATGTGACCTTGAAATAACCTTGAAGGGGTCATTCGAGAAACTTCTAGAGGTCAACATTAAAAGTCAACTTTGGAGATATGAAAATGATCTTGAACTTTTTTTTTCTATCTTCAGTAGTTCTCGAGATATTCACATGTCTCCTGAATAATGGGACACCCTGTATAGCCAGTATTTAACAAATAATATTTATCCAAGAAAAACACTGAAATTCCAAATACAAGATTAAGGGAAAAATGTTTTCAAATTATTTGAAAATAGTCATGAAATATCTCATTACATATATTATTAAAAATATTTTTTTTTAAAAAAAAGAAAGAAATGTTAGATCTAGACATGCCTTCGAACTATTAAAATTTGTAGACAAAACAAAAACTTCAATCTGATGACTTTCTACTCACATTAAGCTCATTGGCCACATAGTGACGCAATCGTTCTGCTTCACCCACTTCACAGAGGGCAGTGATGCAGCTCACAGCAGTACCATCTGACCCATGCAGTGCCGAGTGTACCTGTTTCACTCGTTCGTACAGATCTGGTTTGTGTTGAGAGAGACATGTACAGAGCAGTTCGTGGTGAAGGGGAGTTTTCCTGTAGGATTTTGAGAACTGCTCGAAATATGACAAAGCTTTGTCGAGATCATTGCTGAGAGGGGGAAAAGAGATATCACTCAGTATTAATTTAATAAGGAATTGATACTGTAGAAATCTGATAATATTCACGTAGAAAGCAAAGTTAGGCCATAGAGCAGTCGCACGAACATCCATTTCCTTATCATTAATTTTTGTGTACCAGAACATGGGCGCAGCCGAGCCAGCGTCCGTAGTCTGTGGTGTAACGATTGTGACTACTGCTCTTAGTCCAGAGACCCTGAGTTCGAGTTCCAGTTGGAGACAGAATTTTCCAACAGAAAATTCTGCTCCCTCCGAGTTGAGGCTGTTACTGTGGGTAACTGGTACGATTTTCAGCAAATGGAGAATAAAACCCCCATCCTGACTATCTCGAATTAGGACGTTAAAACCAAAGAGAATCAACTGGTGATAATAAATCTAATTAGGTTGAAGTGTTGATAAAATTGTAAAACCCTACAACCAGGTCAGTTTATATTATACATATGTCAGAGGAAATAAAAATATATCAACTTTCTTCACACAGATTCTTTAACTTTGAGGAAGGGTGCCATACTATTATTTCAATGTAAGATATTAAAAAATTCATAATTATTCTACTTTTCCAAATTTCATAATTATTCTACTTCAAGATACATTTGAGCAAGATTTTGTTTCGGCAAGTTTACAAATTCAATCGAATCAATTAATTACCTCTTGAGGAAGTGACGAATAATTGTGCTCAGAATCGTCGTGGAGTTAACAGCACATAACTTACTCTCACACAGTACATTGAAAGTGCTGATAAGATGATCTTCATTTTGTATGGAGGCAAGTAGTTCTCTACAGTTTGGCTCTAATTTTTTTACATTGCATCCCGGTTTAGGACTAATAGAGCTGACGATACTGAGTGATCCTGCAAACAATGGATTTTTTTACTAGAAAATAAAATATAACTAACTGTTTAACAATATATGGTCAGAAAAATGACAGCAATATCTAAGCATGGAACATACCTTGAAAAGTTCCCATGATTTTTTCAAAATCTCTTAGTTAACGCCAAAGTCCACCCGACGTTTTTACGGGCGCGCGTTAGAAAAAGATTTTTCTTCGGCTCTACGGAAAAGCGCAAAAAGTAGCTCATATTGTCCGTTCGATTGGTGAATAGCTCAACCGAATTTTATTTTAAGAATTTTAAAGTGTGAAAATTTTATAAGCTCTCCTGAGGCTTCCCTTAAACTGAATTTCAACAGGCAACTTATGTTGTAAACACCTAGACTCTAGAGAACTACACGAGTGTATCTACATACTTTGGTATTCCCCCTGTCGTGCATAGACCCGTGCTAGATCCAGTACTTTGTACTCATCTATACGGAAGCTAGGATTCGACTGTCGAAGATGAGATAGTATTTGGAAGGCCTCATCTGCTTCGTGGAAGTGAATGCAGATGTCGATACAAGTGCTCTGCATGCCGGACGTGAAGTTAGTTCCCAGCGCGTGAAGCTCCTGAGAATTTCACAACATATAAAAATATTTTTTATTATACCCTCAAAGTAACTGCTGAATCGATTGTTACTTACGATGGTCTTGAATGTTACTTGAAATTAATGAGAACTGATTAAAAAAAGATGATTGTATTACAGTTACTGTATGTAGACGCTTGTGGTCTGTGTTGTAGCCTGCCCATCCCGTAGTAGGTATGCCTCCCCTCCGATGTGCGAGAAGTGAAACACTTCTCATTTAGATGCTCGGTCAATTATTCCTTTTGCCTATGGTCCACAGTGGCTTTTCTTAGAATAAAATTCACTAGATGCAGCATCAACATTTGAATAAAACATGATATAAAAATTAAAATAATGGGATTCCAAAGTTGGTGGGAAAGGTCTAACCAGGGATTTCTAACCTCTCTAAGCTGGTAGAGGCACAGGATATTACTTACATCTCTTACTTCCCGTGCTTTCTCATATTTTTTCTCCTGGCAATATTTGAACAACAATCGCTTGAGCACACTGGCTGGGTCTAAATCACGAGACCTCATACTGATCAGGCGGTGCTCCAGTTCCGCTGTGTTCATCTCGGACTGAAGAAAAAAAAAGTGATTAAAAACAGTAGACAAACACACACACACACACACACACACACACACACAATATACAGGGTGGCCTTGGAGTTACTCTCACCCAAAATAATTTTGTTCCTGTTTAAAATATTATAATAAGAAAAAATACGAGTGTTTTCATTACTTTGTGTTTCTTCATTACCATTATTTTTTTCCTCCGATTTCAATTTTTTTCATATTTCTGGACATTTCATAAAACCTTCTGACCAACTTTGGTTTTGTGTCTGTCTGTTAAATACATTCCTTGCAACGCGCAAATCTCAAAAACTACTGAAAGGTTTTTGACGAATTTTTTTTTACACATATAGGAGATATTCTGTAGATGTTCCCATTTTAAATTCAGCAACTGTGCACTAGCGGTTCTGGGTGAAAGAGACCATGTGCCTGACCATTAACTTTTTACTTATACGCTTATACCTCGTGAAGGGTACACCCAGTACACCCGATTTTGATGAAATTTTGCATGTATATTGTATATGCGTATTAGCGTTTTACATAGGCCATTTATAATCATTATTTAATTTATTATGATTTAACTCTGATATTTAAGAAATTCAGCCTAGCAGAATTCTAAAACTGTAAATATGAGTTGAAAAATAGGTAGTTTATAATAATTTGATAATTATATAATCTTAGATTATTATTTTGTTACTACCTATTTTGCCACCTAGGCTGAAAAGAGATAACTTTAGTATATTTTGAAACCCTTATGTTTGTAAATTTCGTTAAATGATTAACTCTTCAATAAAGGCTATTTGATTTTATTTATTTAAGAAAATCCAAAATTTTGGACAAAAATAGATCCACGACTTACCGATACAGAATTTTTTGTAGAATACAGAATGTAGGAAAAACGATTTTCTACCATATTAAACCAATTTGAGCCAGCGTCGATGGCATGTTGAATACACCGGTTCCCTTCAGAACACCGAAGTTAAGCGACATCCAGCGAGGTTAAGACTTGGATGGGTGACCATTCAAATTCTAATTCTCGTGACGCTGGCTTTTCCCGGCCCCACTCAGGCTGGGTGAGGTCAATGTGAGTAGCAGGTTTGTGAGTTTCCTGCGAATGGAGGGTAAAACCCCCGTCGTGATATGACCATGGCAGTTGAAAGCGACGTTAGACCCCACTTAAAAAAAAAAAAAAAAAAAAAAAAAAAAAACCAATTTGAAATCGGTTTTAGAGATACAAAAAATCTCAAAATTGCCACGAGTATACAATGTGAACCAATCACGAGGAAGTATTGTCTCCATAATTGTCAGTGCATTTTTAGTTGTGATTATATTGATAGTAATTTTTTATACAGGATGTACCAAAAGTTGTTTTTTTTTTTTTGGTGTCAACTTTCAATTTTCAAATTAGAAACCATATTTTTGTTTGATATTCCTATTCTCCTTAAAATTTACATACTTTGAAATATTCACACTTTGCGTTGCGATAAATTTTAAACAGGGTGTGCCGGTGCCAGAATTCTAAAATCAAATATCTCAAACAAAAGTACTAGTGTGACATATAAAATCACATTGACTTACATGCTGAATAACATGGTATCAATGGTTTTTACATTCGCCATCACACCCATTCTCTTCGAAATCATGCATGTGCAAATTTCAGCTTTCACCATGGGTCAAAGCCGAACTATGAGATATAATATTGAATAATTTTTCACGCCGAATAACATGGTAACAATGTTTTTTACCTTCCTTATCCTATAATAAGGAAAGTATTGTATTCGTCGAAAATTTGACCTACCCAGTTTTTCACATTTCTGGACGAATCATAGCTTCAGGATACCAAAAAAGTTGTTTTCAGCCATTGGTCCGTGCGTCTGTCTGTCTGTCTGTCTGTGAACAGGATATCTCAAGAACGGTAAAAGCTAAAGACTTGAAATTTGGTATGCAAATCAATTTTATACACCAGACGAACCACGAAACTTTTGGTTCTAATCGGCCGCAAAATGCGGCCGCAGGGCCGCAAATATTGGCCGCAAGCGCCGCTGGTTAGAGACACAAAAAAAGTTAGAGAACAACATTTTCTTAAATTAAAAAAATAGTAGGGGTCTTTTCTAATCATTTTTTTGATATCTTGAACTTTTTGGACCTCGGCCCAATTTACCGGTATTTTGGGGGGACCCGCTTTGACTAACTTTTTTAATATTCATCCTAGATGGGCATTGTGACATATCAAATCCAATGATTTTGAGGTGCTGATTACGAATTTGGCTTTGATTTTTAGCTCACTGGTACCTTTGAGTCACCAGTGGCTTTTGGTCCTGTTCCCATTTGTAATATGATAAGGAAAGTCGTGTGATGTTTACACCAGATTTTTTAAGTTGTCTTCATATTAACATGTTTTTAGAAATCACTCACATTTCACGAGATCGTCATTTCGAAAAACATGGTTATATGAAATAGAATGGAAAAACATGTAATACTTTGCTATTTAGCGTAGAAAAACAATGCGATTTGATATATGTCACACTTGTACTTTTGGTGTAGATAGTCGATTTTGCAACTGTGGCACCGAATGCACACAGTGTATAAAACTTATCGGAAAGCAAGGTGTGAATATTTCAAAGTATGTAGAATTTTAAGGAAAAAAAGAATATTATATAAAAATAGGGGTTCTAATTTTAAAATCGAAAGTTGACACCCAAAAAAACAATTTTTGGTACACTCTGTAAAAAAATACTATCTACAGTGTGTCCAAGTTTTTTTTTATAGAAAATTTCAGAATAAATTCTAGGGGACAATCTAAGACTAAAATAATCTCAGATTGTTACTCGCAAAATTCCGTTGACCGGAGATATAAATAAAATAATAATTCAGTATTGAATGCAAACAGGTACAAAATGTTAGGTATCTTGGGGAATTTACTCAAAAATCATACTAGACAATGACATGAACGATTTGCACTTCTCTTCAATAAGTTCAAGATTATTTTCCCAATGAAAACATATTATTTTATTCAAGTGTTCTTCATTTTTCGAAAAATTACCTTGGATTATTTTAGTCTTATAATGTCTCCTGGAGTTGATTCTGAAATTTTCTAAAAATAAAACTTGGACACCCTGTATATAACCGCGACTTAAAATAAAGAAACACGTGTTTATTCATATTTCAGTATTTAATAGGAACGAAAATATTTCGGGTGAACATACTGAACCTAACATAACAATCACTTATGCATTGTAATAGAAATTAATCGTTTCAAGAAAAAACATAGTAAAACTATACCAAAGATTTAACAGGTCTATCCACGTCTAATCGGGGAAGCTTCCTCTGTGCAGTTTTCTCATAGAATGTAAAATCGGAAGTATTTAGGTTGTGCTTGGAGAAGTAGCTCTTCAGATCATACATAGCACTCGAAGAAAATTCAATGCCAGCTTTGAGAAACTCCTGAAATAGTAAAAAAAAAACCTTTTTAAATAAAAATATACATACTAGCCGCGGTGCGTCCGTGCTGTCGAAAGAAAAATATTTGGTAGTTATGTATTATGTATTAGTAGTTAATTTTATAGATTACTTTTTCTACTTCATAATAATGTACAGCAAAAAATTCAAATACCCAAAAATGTATGCTTATGTAATCGTCTCTAAGATACTATACAAAAAGTTGAACTAATAATAATATTAATAAAAATAATGCTTTTTCTTTGTGTTATTATGTGACAATTTTAGTGTCCAGAGCAGAATCATAGGACTTTACCACTTTAATATACAATATCTTGTATTTTTTTGCCTATGATTCCGCCACTGGTCGCTGCTTCACATCAAGCAGCTATTCATTATTCCTCACGCGGTATTGGTGGAGCCTGAACATCCAAGAACAGAGCGGAAAAATTCCTGCCAAACTGGGAATCGAACCCAGGTCACCATGCGTGCAATGACGAGCGCGCTAACTCACTCTGCCACGGTGACTTTTTGATGAGTGTTTCACAGCCTTTTTTATTTCGTAGCCATGAAACAGGAGCTACTTGTTAATGGAAACTACTTTTAAAAAAAAGAAAGTTTCACAGCTTTTTTTATTTCGTAACCATGAAACAGGAGCTACTGTAGACGCTTGTGGTCTGTGTTGTAGTCTGCCCATCCCGTAGTATGCCTCCTCTCTGATGGGCGAGAAGTGACACAATACTTCCCGATTAGGTGCTGGGTCAACACGAGCGCA
Source organism: Bactericera cockerelli (assembly GCA_024516035.1). Taxonomy (NCBI): domain Eukaryota; kingdom Metazoa; phylum Arthropoda; class Insecta; order Hemiptera; family Triozidae; genus Bactericera; species Bactericera cockerelli. The sequence continues at coordinate 28,982,843 of CM044957.1, read as the reverse complement.
CCGGAAGGTATCCCTTACATTATTGTAACCAAATTAAGAATACAAAGTTTTGTGGGATCGAACCCGGGACGTTCCGCATGGCAAGCGAGTGCTTAACCACTGAGCTGATCGCGCGCTTTTGCTTAACCACTGAGCTAATCGCGCGCTCTTGCTTAGCCACTGAGCTAATCGCCCGCTCTTAAATCCCTTACAAACTTTACTAGGTACTAATTTGGTTCCCTATTACTTCAGATATTGAAAAAAAATATAGTAGGTAGCGGGGGTGCAGTCCGCTAGTCTACTCCGCAATGCAGGCATAATAGTAAAATTGGCAAAATATTGAGAGTAAATAAAAATAATGGCTATTACATTAATTAAATTAATTAGAATCGGGTTTGTGAATGTTTTTCTCCGATGTAACGGCGCTTTAACAAGGCGATAAGCCTATCGTTCACGCCGCACCGGTGTCATTGCTTACCGTAATAATAACTTGAACTTTTTCTACTCGCAACTGACGGTTTTTACTTTGTGATATTTTTGAAAGAAATAAATCTCCCACATTGTCCATTGTATCTGCTCTTTTGACTAATTTCATGGTGTTCTTGATGTCATTGAAGCTGATGTAATAGTCAACAAGTGCAGTAATAAAATCTTCGTGTGTCAGTTTTGTTCGGGAAAAATGAGTGAAACCTGAAAGAAAAATATACTGGTATGAAAAATTAAAGCTGACATTTTCTTAGACTTTTTCCGAAAAAAGCACTTGTAATTTGTGGAACAATTTGAATAAAAAGGTAGACGAAGATTACTAGTGGTTCTGTGAACTGTAAACCTTACACAGATTCAACTATCGCATTATAAATGTTCAATTAAAAATGAGGACATCCAGACCTTTCATTCAATACCCCACTCGATAGGTTTCAATTATAAAATATCAACCGGCCCTTTTTTTTTGCCTTTTTTCTTTTTTTTACCACAGTTGTCTGTATGTATGTCTATTTGTCTGTCTGTTTCGCGATAACTCTCCACCAGATTCATCGAAATTTAGTATACACTAGCGGGCTGTCGCCCGCTTTGCGGGCCGAGGCATGGCCGTGAAAGCAAAAAGTCCTTTTTCGCCAATGGCAGTGGGAATTTCGAAAAATCCCGTCTTACTGCACACCTAGACTATAAGACAAAGCTACCTACCAAATTTCAGCTTCCTAGGACTTACCAGTTCGGAGAAACAGTGATGATCAGTCAGTCAGTGACTTTGACATTTATATACAGGGTGGACCAAAAAAACGTTTACACCCGTTAATGGTAGATTACTGACGACATTTCTAGGACGGATCTGCAATCCGTTTTTTCGGATTCGCCTTTATAACTGCACAAAGTGATTTTTTGCAACTTTCTGAAAAAGTCAGACTTTGGCTTATTCTTCAGGTCAGAACTTTTTTCCTGTTTAAGATGAGTTGATTCTGAACATTTCTGCAGAAACCCAACAAAATTTCGATGTTTCTAGCTACACTACTTTGTTTTTTACGGTTTGGTTTGGCATCTTTTTTGACACCTGAATAGAAAAAAATTCTCATGTAAATTTTTTACACTTTGAAACACTCAAGATTTGCCCGAGCAAATTTTGGCACAGACATAAGCAAGTTTGATAAAAGTTGGCGGCCAACCTAAGGATACTAAAAAATAATTTTACGATTTTTTATCACGTGATCTTCTGGGTAAACAAACCAGGTAAGTCTCAAAAAATGATGTTCAAAATCTTAAAACAGTTGACCGTGTAGGGTCGTCTTGTACTCAAAGAGTAATTAGCTATTTATGTCTGATAATTATTTTCCTTGGAATTAATTAAAGGCCAGTCAAATGAATGATTGTTTGTTTCTCGATGATAGTTTTCAAGCATATTTTTCTGCATTCTATGAAATACAAGCGGGCTGTCGCCCGCTTTGCGGGCCGAGGCATGGCCGTGAAAGCAAAAAATCCTTTTTCGCCAATGGCGGGTGTTGTAGTGGGAATTTCGAAAAATCCTTACGTCTTAGTGCACATCTAGACTATAAGACAAAGCTACCTACCAAATTTCAGCTTCCTAGGACTTACGGTTTGGGCTGTAGAGCGATGATCAGTCAGTGAGTGGTCAGTCAGTCAGTGACTTTGACATTTATATATTAAGATTATCTTTAAACTTCTTGAGTTTTTTTAGTACAAGTTACATTATTATAATTCGGATGCTGAAATGGCAGATACGCATTTAGCATATGGAGTTGCCAACAGGAACATTTGGGATCACGTTTACGAAATCTGGTAGCAAGAATGCTGTTGGCATTCGATGACCTGACAGAAAAACCTGGAATCTTCCGCAACATTCGACGGAACATGATGAAGAGGTTCAACCTTTGCATCCAGGAAGGTGGACACCACTTCCAACAGTTCCTTTAAGGGAATTGAGAAGGGAGAGAGAGAGAGAGAGAGAGAGAGAGAGAGAGAGAGAGAGAGAGAGAGAGAGAGAGAGAGAGAGAGAGAGAGAGAGAAAGGCAAGAAGGTAGAGGGACAGTTCTGAGTTAGAACTAGGTACTAAAGTCACCAGTGGTTTCAAAAATTTGTGTGAGGAGAATCCATAGTGTGTACTATGGGTAAATAAAAAATGGCAACAGTCTTTTTTATTTTGTAGTCATGAATTTTTTGCTGGCTCTGGCGTTCGGACCGGGTGGACTAGCTTGCCACTGAGCTAATCGTGCGCGTCTAATCGTTTCTCATTGAACATACTAACACAAAATGTTTTTTTTTTTTTTAACGCCTTTTTGTTTATATCAAAATAGTATAAAACATAATAAAGACTGCAAAAGTTTATTAATTTTACAAAATATTATCTTGTTTTTTTTCTTCAAGATTTCTATTAAGAGTTGGCAATCGATAAATATTTGTTATTTAATTAGTATTGTTTATGATAGAAGAACCTACCTACATATTTACCTGGCTTCATTTCATAAACTCTATTTTCGTTAGGAAAATCTAGTTTTTTTTTTCTCTCGTAGGGAAGCATAAGAAAAACCATCCTTACATTATCAAGGCAGTCTCTCAGGGGCTTACATGAATAATAATAATTTGTATTGTGATACCAATTGTATCTGACATAACTCAATTTACAGATGGTATTACCCCCAAAAAAACCATAAGTTGTTGGTGTTACAACAGGTCAGATACAGGTATGAATAAAATATTCCATCAGATTTTTTTGATAATTAAAATAATATTGACCGTCGAGAATTGAACCTCGGTCATGCGACTAACACTCTTAGCACTACCACATCTAGCTAACACCACTGACAATCTAAGAAGCACGAAATTTATCATTTGAATTTTCCTAAACTGGCTGATGAAGGCATGTGAGACCGCGGTATTCAAAAAAAGCAATGTTAACAATTTTTGTAAACAATACAAGACGCCCTTACACAGTCTACAGCTAGAAAACTCTTAGGATTTTTGAAGAGTTTTTGGCAAACATCTAATAATTTTTCCCAGAAGATCACGTGATAAAAAATGGTAAAATTATTTTTTAGCATCCTCGGGGTGGCCGCCAACTTTTATCAAACTTGCCCATGTCTGTGCCAAAATTTGTTCGGACAAATGTCAAGTGTTTTATTTAGTAAAAAAGTTTTTTTGGGTGTTTTTTTCTGTTCAGGTGTAAAAAAATATGACAAACCAAATCGTAAAAAACAAAGTAGTGTAGCTAGAAACATCGAAATTTTGTTGGCTTTCTGCAAAATTGTTCAGAATTAACTCATCTTAAACAGGAAAAAAGTACTGACCTGAAGAATAAGCCAAAGTCGGACTTTTTCGGAAAGTCGCAAAAAATCACTTTGTGCAGTTACGAAGGCGAATCCGAAAAAACGGATTGCAGCTCCGGCCTGGAAATGTCGTCAGTAATCTACCATTAACGGATGTAAACGTTTTTTTGGTCCACCCTGTATTAAGATGTCTATTGGGACCCTAGAATTTTACCTAGTTTTTGAGCCGATTCGAGCCACTCGGGGCCAAATGGGGGCCGTTAGGTGAAAATTGAAAACATGAATTTGGTGATCGTGAAAGCCAAGGGGGCTAAGGGCCAAAAATAAGGGCCGTTTGATATTTTTTAATTAAAACCTATCGAGTGGGGGGTATTGAATGAAAAGTCTCGATGTCCTCATGCTTGATTAAACATTATTTTGTAATGCGACAGTTGAATCTGTGTGAGGTTTACAGTTCACAGAACCACTAGTTAAACATTATTGATTTTCATTATTCTTAAAATAGGTAAGTACTTTTTGTCTTTACTCATTTTCTGGTGTTTCGAAATATTTTTTTCTTCTTTTTTAACATAAGTTGAGAACCTTCACTTATATCGTACATACATACACAAAAATGTGTTAGACAAAAATGTTAGTTATAAAAGGCCGTTCCCTAAGACAAAGTAGCATTTCTAATAATACTTACACAAGGCTGTCACTTCTTCAATGCGGTTGTTCTGCAACAGGCAAACACACATTGGTGTCAGAAGTTGTTGCACTTTCAGGTTTCTATCTTGTAATTTCCTGATAGATAGTAGAGGATCACTTAGATTCAGATGGGGACAAAGATAATGTACAAGTGTTTCATGATCTATTGGTGCATTCAAAGCTAGCATTCTGTCTAAAACATCTAAAACTCCTGGAATAAAAATACAGGGTGTTTCAGCTCTATGATTCGTTAGTCAGTTACATTGAGGATTAACGTTGTTTTTTAACTGCATGGTCTTACACCGCACACACGACAGGGGTTTTATCCTCCATTCTCAAGAAACTCGCAAACCTGTTACCCACATTAACCTCATCTAGTGTGGGTTAGGTCAGAATGATAGCATCACCTCGCTGGACGTTGCTTAACTTCAGTGATCCTACGAGAACGGGTGCATTCAACGTTTGCTTAGCTCAATGGTAACAAACGTTAACCAAACATGAGGTTAAACTTTTCCCAAGTTGGTTTAGGAAAGGCAAAGTGAAAGAAGAAGAAGATAAACAAACACTTTTTGCCCGCGTTGATTTTGTATTTAGTGTTGTGTTTCGGAACTACACCCGAAAACACCAAATATTACGGGTGTTTTTTAAATACCTAATAAAAAAACTCTTTTAATTGGTCAGATTTTTTAAATCGTGTACAAAAACAAAATGGCGTCCGTGAACACGATATCTCGAAGAAGGTAAATTTGATATGGAAGTCGATTTTTTATACCATACGAACCACGAAACTTTTGGTTAAAATGGGCGGCACAGTTCGTTTCTGTTTAAGATAAGTCAATTCTGTACAATTCTGCAGAAAGTCAACAAAATTTCGATATGTCTAGATATGCCATTGATTTTTGTTTTGGTTTGTCATCTTTTTTTACACAAAATGAATGAAAAGGTAATGGAGGTTTGCGAGGTTGAACCAGGTTACCCAAGGGGTACTGGGATGGAAAATGGCTGAGATTCAATGCTCTATTTCCTAATATTGCACATAGGAAATAAGTACTTTATATTACCCCCCCCCATCATGATTGACTAGTAAGGTTATGTAAGCATTATATTTTGTACCTTGTTCTCCGCACTTGTTATGCATTTGAATAATCAAAGGCCAAAAATAATGGCTTCTAATTGGAAGATGGTTCATGTGCATTTTCTTTAAATATTCAAAAGCACTCTCTGCATCCGAAGAAAGAATACATTGGAGTAATCGCCTATGGATTTCATTTTTGTTTTTATTACTATCATCACTTTGATATTGAGTTCCACATTGTATAGTTGTGATGGACAATTTATTTTTACTGGTTAAACTTGCATTAATTTTTCTCACATTACATGATGAATTTCGAGGGGAAAGATAATGCAGTGATCTGAAACAAAGAGAATAGAATTCAGTTGAGAAAAAAAATAAACCAAAGAGATAAGTACAAATGAAGAGTATGAGCTTCTTCAAAGAGATTTGACAAATGTTAGTTTATTTTGTATTATTTCTTGATGTTTGTAAATTGTAAACTACGACTAATTGTTGTGAATAAATAAATATATATTATATTTCAGTACAAATGTTAGTAACTGGTTATCACACATACAGTTGCAATTTCATCCAGACAAATGTGAAGTCATGACTATAACACGAAAGAGAGAACCCTTGTACAAAGAATATACAGGGCCCGCCAAAAAAAAGGAGCCACTCGAAATATCTAAATTGCCAATTTCCGATGACCCGTTCCTTTTCGCGAAGAGCAAAATCGTCTCGTCCTCTACCCGCAAGCTGGTGATCACCTGTAGAGGTTTGAAAACCAACGGCATGTCTCAGATTCTTTTCTAGCTCCTTGTAGGTGATCCGACTCCAGGAGTTAGACCCCCATTCCTGGAAGGCAGCAAGCAATTTTTTGATACGGGGAGGTAGTTCGGGGATATCAGGTTCCTGTCTCACAGTAACTGGATCAAAGTCTAAACTGACAGGTAGGGAGGTGACGTCAGGAAGGGCAGTTTGTGCCGACCCAAGTTCTAGAGCATGGGCGACAGGGGACGGGTCATTGATTCCTCCGTCTCGCTTATTTCCAAAAACTCTATATAGTCACGCCGAACGTACCTGGAGGAATGGGTGATGTGGGGGTTGGAGAGGGATTCTTCCAGCGCAAACAATCGCGCGCTAAGTGCAGAGTCCGTAGGGGGCGGAGAGAGGGGGGTTCAAAAGTTGGAGACGTAGACGATTGATCAACACAATTGGTGGCGAGCGGTGCGTCTGTGCCGCTCCCTGCTGCTAGTCGGACGTTTACCTCCGCACGAGAAAAGATAGAGGGTCTTAGGCTGTTCACTGTCTCATTGATCTGTGAGAAATCCTTCTCAGAAGGTCGCAGAGACGTGGCGAAAGTCGTGGGGTGAATATTGAGGGCTTGTCCAAAGGGCAGCCTAATAAGACCGCCTTCATCTCTTTGAATTTGTGCTCCGAAACAACTTCACCAAATCTAGCGTGGAAAGGGCGAACCTCACCCGATTTCTGTCAATACTGAGGTCTGCCACTGAGGGTGGAGGGAGTAGGCGTCAATATGTCCATCCAGAGGGAAGCGTCGCGTTGGCCAACTGGAGTACTCCCCTGAAGACGGGGTTTTCCTATCATAGAGGGCATGGATGTTATCTGGAAACCAGAAGAGAACATGTAAGGAACTGTCGGACATGAATGTCCGACAGGCCCACGTCTATGACAGCATGGACGGCCTACGACACTGAAGGCCTATGTCTGTGACGGCCCACGTCTATGACGGCGGACGGTACTGACGGCCTACGTCTATGACGGCCGATGGCACTGACGGTACCCATTTCTATGACGGCACTGACGGCCCACGTCTCTGACGGTCGATGGCACTGACGGTACCTATGTCTATGACAGCACTGACGGCCCACATCTATGATGGCACTGACGGTACCTATGTCTATGACAGCACTGACGGCCCACATCTATGATGGCACTGACGGTACCTATGTCTATGACAGCACTGACGGCCCACATCTATGATGGCACTGACGGCCCGCGTCTATGATGGGCAACAGCACTGACGTACCACTAGGCGTAGGACCAATTGTGATGACCCGGTAAGACAGGTAGGGCACTGAGCTGATCCAACCGGATATCTTTCAAAAGAGAGGAGAGCCCCCTGGTGGACCACATTAGGCAGTTGCATGCAAAAACCACTCAGAAACCAGGCACTGCTCATCATGCTGAACTCGGGGAAACAAAGTAATCTTGGCAACAAACAGTCCTAATGCCATGGTAACAAAGATACAGTTGCACATTCTTATATCCACAATTGATTACTTAGTGAAGGGTAAAAAACACTGAAAAATTACTAAAAACTTGTGGAAAAAACTTTATTCCTAAAAATCCATGTTTTTAGGCAGGAAAAAGCTTACAGGCCTGTGTAGCACAAGAGAACAGAACACACTAAAGCAAGGTGGACAGCTCTTGGTTTTTGCCATGGCAGCTTTAATGGAAAAGTCCATGATGGGGGAAGTCAAAACGTGTAGATGGGGGAGGAGTCAGTGGTGTATTTGTGGAATTAGGTATATGTGTAGTTTGATAGTATAGAACACATCTCACTGTGGGTCGAGCTGCAGCACTGACCTAAAATAACCAATCAGAGTGCATTGAGTGACATTTGAAAGGAAGATTTAGGGATTATGAGAGTAAGGGCGGAATTAATAGACGTTTTTGTAATACCTCTGTGGCGTTAAGTCACGGATTGCGTACTGTGTAAGATAGGGAAAACCAACACTTACCAACGACTTAAGTTCTTGATGTTGTCTATTAATTTCGCCCTAAGAGTGGTTAGTGGAACAAGGGACAGGTGACATTCAGATCATGAAATATTTTTTAGAATAGGTATTATGAGAAAAAGGTACTCACTTAAATTTGAAGCCTGTAGAAGAATGCTCCTTTTTATCACAACATTTCAACATCATGGTTACTGTTCTTCTGAACTTTGTGATAGAAAACATTTTTTAAAGAGTACTTTATAATAGTGTCTTGCTAACTCTTCTTACTTTTCAACAGTCAACAGTTTTATTAATATTTAAAAGGCATATAATACACATAATTTTACTATAGTGGAAAAAAAATTGGTTGGAACTTGGGCTTTGGGTTTTTTTTACTAAAATTACTTTATATTGACTGGAAAACACCATTAATTGCCTCATGACACGTCCATGAACAGCAGAAACCCAAAAATTCACTTTCAAGTTGCATATAATACTGATATTTTTAAGATTAAACAGAAGTAAATTTTGCAAAATCTCAACATCATACAACTTTTTGGAACATTTTAAATAAACCCAGTCTGATACAAATGTAAAAAATTAAATATGAAACCTCTTTGTAAATTTAACAATACAGATTCCTTAATTTGGAAAAATCTGCTCACTCACATGGAATTTCTCCATGAATGTTTTCAATGGAACAGCACCATATAGAAGAAGTAACTGTCCGCTCTAATTTTCACTTCTTTCTCTCACTCTGGCAAACCAAAACCAAGGCCTGCCACCCAACCATCTTAACCAACAAATCTTTATCAGTGATCTAATGTGAAATTTCACCTCCTTAACAACCTAACCCTACCTAACTACAATGAATCTTGTGTAGTTTAAAGTTCACATTGTTAACTCTACCCTACAAGAAGTGATAATTTTAACAATAGATCTGCATCCTAATAAAAAAAAAACTCTAGTTAGGCTTCTCAATAGTCCAAGTAGGTACTGACTGAAGGATGTAAATGTCAACAGATGTTTAGAATGATGGAAAGTCAACTGATTGAAAAACTCACATCTATAGAAACTCTCACTTGCTTTTTGCATTCAAGGTGATGGCCATGCATGCACAGTCAATGTGTCATCTAGCAATCAAACATGTCCTAACGGGAATTTTTCAAATTTTCATAATTTCCTAAAAAAAGTACAAGGTTTCAGACACATAAGAACAGTCATTATATTAACAATATTATTGATTGTATGGCTTTCCGCAGTAAGTGTACTTGTGATAAGTTGATTAATAGTGTTTTAAAGTCAATACAGGGTAATTTCAGTGGAAAAAACCCCGAGCACAACTTCCAAATAATTACCAAAAATATTATTAACCCTGTGTAGAGAGCCATCTTGGATTCTCAAAATTGAGCCATGGTGAGCCTGACAGGCACATGACAGAAAAACTTGCTAAAATCCCTAAAACACCATGTTATTTTAAACCAAAATTTACCAATCATGTTCAGGATGTAGATAATGAGGAAAAAATAATTGTTTTTAAATTTCTGAGTATTTATTTATTTATTTTTTTTATTTAGAAACACTTTATTAGTAGAACATACAGACAAATTCAGACAAATAATGGGAAAAAGTAAATATAAAAATGACAATAATAATAATATAACACAAGAAAAAAATAAATAAAATATATACATATGTCCTAACTAAAGGGCGGGGTTATTGCCTATGGCAATCTCTTCCACCCAACCCTACACAGGGTTAACACTATTAACAAGGGTTTTACATCCCATTCAACAGCTAGGTCATCTTGAGACAGTGTTTTGGTGGTTTTACCTTCTATTTGCATAAAACTCATAATCTTCTGCTACCCATATTATTCTCACCCAGCCTATAATGCCAGCATCACTAAGTCTTCACCTTGATGGACAATGTTTAACTTTGGTGATCCTACGAGAACTGGTGCACTCAACACGCCATCAATGCTTGCCTGTGTCCATAAAAAATTGGCAATTTTCATTACATTGATCCAGTAGTGGTACTATTTATTTTATTGAATGAGCACCAAGTTCTTTTAACTAAAGACAGCTATTCTCGCCTATATCTTGGTATTATTTGCTATCTCATTCACAGGAAACTTACAAACCTGCTACCCACATTGACCTCACCCAGCCTGGGTTGGGCCGGAATGCCAGCATCGCGAAGTCTTCACCTCGCTGGACGTTGCTTAACTTCGGTGATCCTACGACGCGCCATCGACGCTAGCTTACCTAACTTACCTTACATTTATTCTGTTATTTGTTATCAGTTATCAAAAAAGTTGTTACTAAAATTTCAAATTACAGCGCTCTTATCACAATATGAGCCGTATTTCTCTTTCTAACCAAAGTGGATTCAACTGGAATAAAATGGATGAACTGGAAGAAAGTCATTATTGAGAAAAAGATAAACACTTGTCTTCACTCGACAGAAATTTGAAATATGAACAATTATAATTATTAAGGAAACAAGTATAAATTTTCATTGTCGACATTTTCAAGACATCTGAAAAACTAAATTTGAAAAGTCGCGCGTTAGTCATTTTTCTTTTGGAAGAGGAAAAATCCAGAGCTGTATCAGCTACGGTTGAAAAGCTTTATTTTTCTTTAGGATAATTTTTTTTCCAGGTTCGGTATTTTTTCCAGTTTAGCTTCCCCAATATTCGTGAAAGAAAAATGCGTTTCGGTACTTTGGAATTAACTTATAAAAGAAATGGAAGCAATAATTTTATAAATCCATTTTGGTTCACTAAATTGGAAGAAGATTTTTCCTCTTACAAAAGAAAAATGACTTTCTTCCAGTTCGTCCATTTTATTCCAGTTGGATCCACTTTGGTTAGAAAGAAAAATACGGCTCAGGTGTGACAGACACCGTACGGCGTACGGAAATAGGCTCTTTAATAGGGTTTTTCTTCCACAAAACCCTGTAAACTAGTACAGGGTGGAGCGCGGAGGACGGATTATAAAATGTAAACACAAAACTAATAATAAATGAAAATTTCTCAAACTTTTTATTTTTTTCTCTTATGTGAGCATCGGAAATTTAGATTTATTTGGTTTTGAACAGCTTATTTGGCAAATGGTTAACGTCACTTTGAATCACTGAGATCATATACCATGAGGGAACCTTATACCTATCTCGAATAGAACAAAATTGTGCATCCA
>CM044957.1:28903240-28971303 GCA_024516035.1 Bactericera cockerelli | reverse complement strand
TTGAGTTAAAGGTAGACTCACTTCGTCACTCTTCGTCCGCAATTATGCATGTTCATAATATGTGAACTAAGAGAAGAAAATTAAATATTTATGAAAATTTTAAATATGCGATTTTTACGATCAAAAGGGTCAAAATTATTTTTTCGCTTGCATCATGGTCAAAGTAGTTATCTGCCTTGTAAAAAATAGTAACATTATGTTTGCGGTGCTACTCGATGTAAATGTTCTAGTAGGTAAATAAAACTCAAACAGAGAAAAATAACAATATTTCTTCAATTCATGACTGTATTGTTCTAGCAATAACTAGCTTTATCTACACTCTACAGTCCGTCAGAACGATGGATTTAGAAAAAAAAAAAAAAAAAAAAAAAAAAACGCTACGTGCTTGTTTATGTGCGTGCGTGATGAAAAATTAGAGGATAACTGTTGATAATTACAGGATATTGATAACAGACAAACATGACTGATAATCCTCTAGAAACAATTCCTTGCTTACCAAAACTTATTAGGGGTGAAACCGTAAATCACTTTTTAAAGTCCGACTGATTGAAAAGAGAATATTTGGGTTACCCAGCATAATATTTATGTTGGTCTGTATGTCGATATTTTCATTGGTTCCATTTTGGCCTGGTGGTTTTGTTTTGTTACTCCCCTTTCCCACTTACCCATACTTTACTCGTTGCGTTGTTTCTAGGGCTGATGATACTCCTGTGATCCTCTCCTAGTGTACTTGAGAAGAAAAAAAATCCTCGAGAAATTTTCCATCGGGTACTGGATAAAATTTATTCGGGTAATTCCGAACGAAGAGAGTCACTACCTTTAACTTGAGCGGCACTTGTCCGTAACGATGTATGTAGGTATATTTGTATCTATCTATGTATTTATGTTTGTAATGCGATAAAAGTTGTAATTTTAGTCCAATCTAGCTGAATCTTTCAGGGTATTTCATACTTGGAAATTGCTAACGAGGAACTAGGCTAAGATTTGGATCAAAATGGCTTATCGCGATAAAAGCTACAATTTTTGTCCAATCGAGCTGAAATTTCAGGGTATAGGTACCCTTTGTATGTAAGGAACATATATGTTCCTTACATACAAACATATTGGCTATCAATGTACAATTTTAATGAAACTTTGTTAAGTAACGTCGAGCGAGACGAAGATTTAAGTCAAAATGTGTATGTACGAATTTCTTTGTGGTGAAGTACAAGGCCTCTTCACAATTTTTGTGGGTAGCGCAGCATTACTAAGAGCCTCCTTTACATTTCGAATTATTCTATTACATTAATTTCTTTTTACTCTGGTAATGCCGCCACTGGTCGTTACTCATACAAGTAACTACTCATTTTTCCTCACGAGGTATGAGTGGACCCCGAACATCCAAGTACAGAGCAGAAAAATTCCTGCCCCGCTGGGGATCGAACCCAGGTCACCGTGCGTGCAATGCCTAGCGCGCTAACTCACTCTGCCACGGTGACTACTTTTAAGTCAAAATGTGTTATCGCGATAAAATTATCTAGTTTTTATCTGTCGACGATGCCATTAATTTTATTATTTTGATTCTACCACCTGCTGATTTTGTTTTGAAAATACACTGGATCTATGTAGATGATACCCTTTTGCAAGAATTACTAATATAAGCATATTTTTATAAGCACTATGTACAAAGAAGATAGATTCTTACTTAAAATACAATCCTACCTTAACCATAACAATAAATAAGTAATTTATTATTACCACATCTATCATGTAATTGTTGCCTACCTAGATACAATGAAAACATTAAATATGCGGTTTATCACCGAGTTTTCTGTAACCACCGCGGAAAACATTAATGAACGTGAAAAGATTATCACAAGCAGTTGAGTAAATGAGTATGTGCTGAGGTATACCTACTAACAACTACTCGTATCTTATTGTTGAGACTGATGCAAGTAATGGTTGCCCAGTCGCATGCATAGATTTAAAAACAAAATATAGATAAAGAACTCCCAATCATGCGGCACATCGATTACGACTTTCCTTACTACTCGAAAAGTCATCCGCCCCTGGTGATTATATGATTTTATATGTCACAACCCCCATCTAAGATGAATAATAAAAAAGTTAGTCCAAACGGAAAACTGCCAAAATACCGGTAAATTTTGGGGTCGGGTTCCAAAGAGTTGAAAATATCAAAAAAAGTGATCGGAGTAACCCCTATTATTTATTTTATTATTCGAAGAAAAATTTGCTCTCTAATTTTTTTTTGTATATTTAACTAACCCAAAGAAACGGCCCTTGCAGCTGCTGTATGCGGCCAATTTCCACCAAATGTTTCGTGGTTTGTGTAGTAGGTATATAAAATGAAATTCTATACCAAATTTCAAGTCTATAGCTTTTACCGTTCTCAAGATATCTATAGTGTTCACACACGAACGGACCGACCAATGACCGAAAACAACTTTTTTGTTAAAATGTTCGACAAATAGAAAACTTTCCTTATTCAGGGCCGGATTTACCACTAGACACGCTAGGCAATTACCTAGGGGCGCAAGACTCGAAGGTGCTAAAAAATATTCCAAACCTAAAAAAATCAAGGAGGATTTAACAGTTTTAAAAGTACCAGATTAAAGATAGTAGCACGGGCCCCAAGCCTTACACTAGTTATAATTAATTAATTTGTGAAAATTAACACATGCGTTTTAAGGCCACTCCAAGAGTATAAGAACGTTGTAGTTATTAAGGGCGGAATTAATAACTTAAGTCGTTGGTAAGTGTCGGTTTTCCCTATCTTACACAGTACGCAATCCGTGACTTAGCGCCACAGAGGTATTACAAAAACGTCTATTAATTCCGCCCTAATAGACGTTTTTGTAATACCTCTGTGGCTCTAAGTCACGGATTGCGTACTGTGTAAGATAAGGAAAACCGATGCTTAGCAATGACTTGAGATATAGAATTTATCTATTAATTTCGCCCTAAATCATAGTCATTAAGTACATTATATAAGTTGAGGCACAAGTACGTCTCGTTTTTTTATGGACGCCTGTCAACTTATATTAGTTCTGCAATGTGCATCAGATTTCGATTTCAAAGATAAGACCTCTGTGTTATCATGATTATTATTATTATACCTCTGTGAATATTGAGACGTGGAAAATCTCTGACACGAAAATTCAAATAAAAAAAGTAGTATTACTTAACGGAATGGAAAATCAGGAAAATTCGTCAATCTTCTCTCTAGAGCAGGTACCTTTTAGAATTCTAAACAGATAATTCTCGAGTGATGAGTAATCATTTGCATCCTATATCTCTTTATTTTATTAATTTCCTATGCAGTTCTTTACGTTGTCAGTTGGAGTGTTCAAGGTTTCAAATCAATTAAATTGTAGTGCTCAACTGTTCAGTGTTTGATAGGTGATTCTTGCTCAATAACTTACCTATAACTTATCCGGTTATTTTGAACTAAGAAGACATTTTATCATGCTTTTACCTAATACTAACAAACAGCATGCTGTAGTGAACTATCAGTGTTAGAATGAGTGTTTATAATCAAAGATTCGAAGTGCTCATCTCCAGAGTACCCACTATCTCTCCTAGAAATTTATTTTGCTGAGCTGTGAGAAAATCCCCTGGTATCAGAGTAGTATGCCACATAGATTACAAATCATCAAATTAATAAACTATTGAGAAAATGCAATACCTATTTAGAACAGTATACTTTTTATTGAATAAAGAAGGCTAGATTGATCCTGGAAATGACTGAAGCTCTTATATAAAAGGGAAGAGATCTTTTAAGTTGATTTTTTTTCTTCAAAACTGTGGTTTATTTATGATTAGTGTTTTTAAGCTATTTTTATAAGTTAGATTAAATAAGTGCACTGGTTGTATCTTGGCAATTTCTTCGATGTCTTCCTCCAATTATAATGAATACATGCTAGTGGTAAGTCTCTCATGTGACATAGAAGTAGGTACTATGTTAATTTCAAGTAGGTTCTTATATTGCCAATAATTGTCTGTTAATGTTGCTAAAATATAAATATCTTATCTAGCTTCATTAGGAGAGCCACATTTTGACTCGTCTGCATAATTCTTAGTACTTAATGGTTTTCCTGTCAAATAAGTTGGTATCTGAATAATGAAAATGCATTTTCTTTGTATGGTTCAATTAACAGCTAATAACGGTAAGTACCTTGGAATATTTTTCATAATAAGTAATATAATAATCATATTTTTTATATATTAAAAGTATTATAACATTAAAAATAACATAATTAGGTACCTATGTAGTTCTAAAATTCATGGTAAGGCACCCGGCTCCATCTTCCATGTTGAAAGTAATTATCCTTTGCTTTATTAATGTAAATTTTATTTCAGTACTTTAGATACCTAGAAATTGAAATAGGTCTCCATCTTGTCTAGGCTCTATGAGATGATATTTTGTACTCCAGTGTTGGTAGTTGAACACATTCAATTTCAACTCATATTTTAATGTTTCTACCAGTGTTCCAAGGGATATTTAATTTTTCTATTCTGGTACCAATTTCCAATGTTACATGGAAATCAAGTTTTTGCCATTCTTTAATTTTCCTAACTATTCTGTTACATTAAAGATTCATATTTACAAGGCAAGACTTGATCCATCCCACTTGCATGAGGCAATGTACCTAACATGCAGGTAGCATTACCTCATTGGATCGCCAAAGAAATTCTCTGAAAGAGGAAAGAATGCAAGCAAATGACACTCACATTTGGGTTTCACCCATAGAAATGTAAAGACATCATGTCACCCACATATATGAGTTTCATGTACGAGATTAACACCATGGTGACACTCATATATGAGTTTCATGTAACAGTGAGCACCATGGTGACACTCATACCCCTTAAACAAAAAGGTGTCTCTGATCTACTAACTCCGATATAGTAGTCTCGGAGATTGATACGAGAGAGTAAAAACAGCGTGCTCGGAAACATCTTTCTCTGGGAGTACTTTGGGAATGGATTGAAACTCTCCCAGAGAATGTTTAACGAACTTACTCGGAACCTATCCCGGATCTATGCCCGAGCTGATTCGGGACAAGATCCAAGCTAACTCGTCCCGAGTATGTTCTCGGAACCGTCTCCGAACGAGATCCGGAACACTGTGGCAACACCGGAAATTGAAAGTAAAATTTGCAAAACATTTTCTAAATCGAGTGAATTCTGCAATTTGAATAAATTAATTAGTTTTCCTGAGATAATTAGTAAAACTCAAATACATAAGAGGTAAAGATATTTTATACAGTATTTTGAGAAACTACCGTCAATATTATGTGTAATCTCATTCCTAAGATAACTTCATAAGTAATTTCGCATCAGTGACTTCTGCTCATCCAAATAAGTGATTTAATAAAACGTGTTTTAAGTAATTTAAGTAATGGTCAATATGTCTGCAAACATAATATCTTTTTAAACTGGACCTAGCATTTAAAATAATTATCACCAAGATAAAGGCTAGAATAGCTGTCTTCAGTTAAAGAACGTGAAGAACTTGGTGCTCAATCAATAGATATACTACTACTAAAATAATTATGATCTATGGAGGAAATCCACATGATATTTTCCACCTGTTTACATGTATTGTGCATCCAATCCAACATAGCTTCAACCTGAAGAAACCTATTCAAGCTGCCTCCCTCCTCAAACATATTGAACCTGACATGGGATAAGTGAAAGTGACTACAAATTGATGATTTACACAAAATAATTATATCTAACAATTTCTGATAAAAGTCCAACAAGTTGACTCTTCTAAAGTTCCTACATCATAGTTTTAGGGTGTAACTAAAAAGAAATTTTTCTCTACTTTAAAAAGTTTACTGTTCTAAAGTGTACCAATTTCCATGCATTAATCTTAAGTGAGTTTTACACTCCAATTAGTGGGGTAAGCAATATCTAAACAATATCTTACATTTTACATTGTTTTATAGTCAAACCAGGATATGTATGTGGAAATGCTGGAGATTAACCTGTTCCAGATATTCCACTTAATCAGAATCACACTCTTGACAGGTGTCTGACTGGGGGATTTTAAACAGGGAAAAGACCAGTGTTTTGCTAGACAACTATGAACAGAGAACTGACTAGCTAAAGGCTTTTAATAGGTTCACATTATTGAAGATTTGACTATACTGTTCCATAATCAATAGATCCTGTGTTCAATTCACAGTTTTTTTTTCTTTCAAACAGCAATTCTGTTCCCTTTAAAAATGAGGCATTTCTAGCCCTTATCAGGCTAAGTGAGGTTAATGTGGGTAGCTGGGACTATTCCCAGTAAATTCAGTATACAACCCCCATTTTTATTTTAAATAAATAAATCTGTTCTCTGAAAATGTGAGGCTGGTATATCTAGCCCTACTCAGGCTGAGTGAGGTGAATGTGGGTATCTGGTACTGTTCCCATTAAATTCAGAATGAAATTCCCATCCTCACTATCTCAAATCAGGACAGGGGTTTTTCATGAACCAGCTATAACATAAAAAAAAAATATTGTAAGTTTAGAAGAAGTATTAAGTGTTGCAAATTTAGACAGTTTTTTTACTTGTAATAAGTACATTTTTTACTATAATGTGTTCATTAATTTTAATTTTTAAAACAGTAGCTTGCATTATTCAGGATTTGACTACTCCCCGTAATCTAAAGATTTTGGTTCATTTTTGTTGTTGTGAAACAGATAATTCTCATTCTTTAGAAAATATGAGGCTGACATGTGTATACACAGCCTTTATCAGGCTGGGTGAGGTTAATGTGGCTACCTGGTACTATTCCCAGTAAATTCAGAATAAAATGGCCCAACCCAGGCTCGGTGAGCTTAATGTGGGTAACAGGTTTGTGAGTTTCCTGCAAATGAGGGTAAAACCTCGGTCATGATATGACTATGCAATTGAGGTTAAACCCACTTTAATCAAACAAAAAAAAAAATCTGGAAGACTGTTCTTTTTTTTATGAATGCCTATATTATAGTCAAAATTCTCTCTGGGTTCTATTTCCTAATTTCATCTTTAATAATCTCAACTTCTGTTCTGGTATTCTTTGTCTTTGGGCAGCCTGCTGCTGGGCAGGAAGATGGCATTTCAGCACATCTCTCTCTTAATTACCTATATGTATAATAGATTTAGATTAATTAAGTCCACTTGGCTTAATTTATCTGCTCATTCTATGTATTATATTCTGTTTGTTTCATGTTTTTGTTTGTTACATATTTTTGCTTTTAATTCTTTTACCATGAAAATGGAAAAATATAAAACTGAAAAACACAAATTGTCTTTATATTTATTAATGTTAGCATTTCATCAACAGCTTTTCATCATTGTAGAACCAAATTGCCTTGAAGTAGTATATTTTTCATCAAATCCAAATTAATTTTAAAAATTTCCTGTGAAATCACAATTTTCAAATTTTTCCGGGCAATGGCGGTGGTAAGAAATTCAATATGGAGCCCCTTAATTATTAAGTAGGTATTCAATTTCCAAAACCTTGTAAAAATAAGCTTAATAAAATGCTCAGGGGGAGGAAATAGTAAGCTTATAAAAGTGTTTCTAAAATGTTAAGCCTTGTCAAAATAAGCTTTATAAAATGTTTGAATCTTGTCAAAATAAGTGTTTTTAAAATCTTTTTAAACACTTTCTGTGCCGTCTGGGTAGTCTGCTGTGACTAAAGATAGAGATACTTTTAAGATGTGAACTTATGTGATACTTTTATTTTCATGTCAATTTTTTTTCTAATGTTTCTAAATTGATTGCATAAATATATTGATACCTTAGATTCCTTGGGTCAAATAAGCATGGATTATCTCTATCAACTAGGGGTCAGAAATGGACCCTAACTGAGTTGAACTGACTTAAACTCGAAAAATTAATATTAAAAATTGAATTCGTATCCAATGTCCTATACATATGTCCTAACTAAAGGGCGGGGTTATTGGTTATTGCCTATGGCAATCTCTTTATTCCAATTGTTTCTAGTCTCTTATTGGGATTTTTCATTCTTTAAGGTGTATTCTTCTTTTTTTTTGTTTTGTTCTTAATTATTTTATTTTAAATTTCACAATAAAAAAAATGTTCTATTATAAAAATGTGTCGTATTATTTTTAGGTGGTTTTACAGCTAAAATTCCCAGGGTATTTAAAACGGTCTGTGGTCTAGAAGAGACAGTCCCCGAGAATGTTCTCGGAGACGGTTCCGAGAAGGCTCGGAGACAGTCCCCGAGAATGTTCTCGGAGACGGTTCCGAGAAGGCTCGGAGACGGTCCCCGAGAATGATCTCGGAGACAGTTCCCGAGACCGATCTTGGAGCAATCTCGAGCACCAGCAATCGACGCTACGGTGCGGACGTAGACTGTCCCGTAGCAGTCTCCGAACGGTCTCCTAGGTGTCTCCGATATCATTTTTTGGGATCCGAGACAGGACGATACAATCTCGTTCCTAGATCTCGGAGATGGTTCCGAGACTGTTTTTTGTTTAAGGGGTATATTGAGTTTCATGACGTTTCAGGTAGTTACCTTGTTAAAGGCAAAGGATAGATTTTTTTTAATTCCTCTGTGGGCTGAAGTCTCGAATTTTGTGTATATTGTTTTAAATGGGGCAATGTATAGATAATAATATACTGAATCAAACATGTGGTTATTCAGTTAATAGGTACTGCAATTTTTGAGCAAAAACAGGTAGATATAATTCACCTTCTAATGTGTTCATGAAAGTAGGACAAAGATGGATTTAAATTATTAACACATATGAGACGGCGTGCCCTCCAGTGGGTCATGTTTTTTTTTCAATTTTCCTTGTAATGTGACCAACCAGTGAGCACAGATTGCTATTATTATTATATTTTTGTACTCTCCCATCCCAATTTTTTTTTTGTTGTCATATTTGGTACACATACCCTAATTTGAAGCCGTCCCAGCATACAAACTATAGAAAATAGGACCCGTCTCATACGTGTTAAAGAAAAAGATTTTTAAAGACACTTTTTTTACCAAAGTTGGGTATTGAACCCAGACCTCTAACTCCAAAACCCAAAGTAATATTTGTAATCCAATAAGTTTCTTGGGTGGATGTAAAAAATAGAATATGTTTTGCTTTCATCAATTTTTCTCAATGAACTACCATTTTAGCTGTACAGAAATTATAGTTTTTTGCTGCACCACCTGTGACATCATGGCTGAACCCCTGGAAAAAACAACAATATTATACACACCCAAATTTGTAAGAGGTAGAGAAAAATTGACCAGGGGCACATTACCATTTAAATTTTGTGATCTATCTAAAAAACTAATCAGAATACTGACACAACTTTGGATTCGGGGTTTAGAGGTCCTGGGTTTGACTCCCAACTTTTTGTCAAAATGTGTATTTAAATGTCTTATATTATAATAATTTAACATTTAAAAAACTCTCCATGTACTTTTTCTTACGAGCTGCCACCGTTCAACTGTGTACAATGTACAAAATAAATAAATAATTGAAATAAATAAATAAATAATATACGACAGGGGTCTTAAACTCCATTTGCAGGAAATTCACAAACCTGCTAACCTCTAAATATAAAAAAATCAAGCCTAACATCAGTTCCTAGCCACTTCTTCATCAGGGGAAGCCTTTTTTCCCTTGCACTGCTTATGACCAAACACTGTTTACAACCTTATTACCTCAAGCGTGCTGAACTTTTACCTAAGCAAGTAGAATTCAAGCCTATTCACATTTACAGGAAGTAGGATTCACTCTTTCTAACTACACTTACTTGAGCGTTTGTAAAAGCAAGGCCTCCCGCAAGGTTATGTTTGTGCTATCTAGGAAGATGGTGTAAATTAATAACTCACTCGAACCTATAGAGTCCAAACTTTTGCTTATTAATTTCACCCCGAAAGATAGATAATAGCATATTAGATTTCATGGTCAAAGCTTGGTTAATTGATTTGTTGAACTGCCCTTTATACCGGAGAGATAGATAACAAGTAGTTCTGTGGAATAACTCTCTACCTCCACCCGTTACTTGTTATCAGTGATTAACGGAGTTCAATTCTGGAGGTGTAAACACAACAAGTTGTTTAGAGACGTGTGTGATTACAACCACTCAACTCAGACCATTAAAAAACGATTAACAACTAACTATCAAATTTTCCTTGTCACATAATACCCAAGTAGGTACTGAGCGTGATTTTTTTGTTATTATATTTTATTGATTACTTATTCATTTAATTTGTGTGAACCATGTACATATTGCGTTGACATTTCCCCTGTAAATGAGGCTATCAGTCACGTAATTTACTATCGAGTATTTCTTGTGTTTAAAAAGTTACTTCTATCAGACCCTCAGTAGGTATCGGAAAACTATTGAGTGAATACTTTCGAGTGCTTTTCAAATTTTATGTGTCTGTGTTGTAGAATAGTGGTTCGAGTGACACCATGAATACGTTTGATGTAAGTATTACAAAACTTCAAAGTGCAGGAAACCCCATAGTTTTCTTGGATCATGAAACAGTCTGAACACTGAAACAAACATTTAGGGCAGAATTAAAAGTCGTTTTTGTGTTTAGGGGCAAAACTAATATACAAAATCGATAACTTACGTCATTGCTTGTATCGGTTTTCCCGTCTATGACACTACGCAATCCGAGACTTAGTGCCACAGAGCCTCTGTGGTATTACAAAAACTTCTATTAATTTCGCCCTAGATTTTGTCTTAGGTGGAAAAACTGATATTTCGCCTTTGGAATATTAAGGGCGAAATAAATCGACGTTTTTGTAATACCTTTGTGGCGCTAAGTGTCGATTTGCGTACTGTCTTAGGGCGAAATTAATACACAAAATCGATAACTTATGCCATTGGTTAGCATCAGTTTTCCCCATATAAGACAGTACACAATCCAAGACTCAGGGCCACAGAGGTATTACAAAAACATTCAGGGCGAAATTAATAGACAATTTCGATAGCTTAAGTCATTGCCTAGTGTCGGTTTTTCCCATCTTACACAGTACGCAATCCGTGACTTAGCGCCACAAAGGTATTACAAAATCGTCTACTAATTTCGCCCCTATTAGATGGGGAAAACCAGTCCTAAGTCATGCCTTAAGATCTTGATTTTGTCTATTAATTTCACCCTAAAATAATAAATAAAATAGTCCTTGAATCCAGGTTTTAGATGGTCTTTATCAGTAATTATTATTAGTATTGTTCAACTCTTGATATGAAATCTCTTGTTTGTAACACTACTCAACATACATATTCGTACGTAAACCTATTTTTCAAATAATAAGTGAAAACACACTATCTCTCTCTCTCTCTCTCTCTCACACACACACACACACACACACACACACACACACACACACACACACACACACACACACACACACACACACACACACCCCACACACACCCCTATACATGCACACCATATAATTACAGGGACCGGAATTTCACGCAGCTACAGAGACCCGATTTTTTTTAATAGTTTGGTATTTCTTTTTAAATAAATGAAGACGTTGAATGTTTTCATTTAAAAAAATGTATTTTCCTAATTTTTTTTTCAATTATTTTCCAACGAAATTAAGCATTTTCTAAAAATGTACTTTAAAAAATGTACTAACAGCGGACAGTATGGAATCAGTGTCTTTTTAGTACAAAGAGTGAAAAGGTCATTGCATGTTGCATACTCGTAGAGATGCCATGTTATTATATGGGTAGGTATTCATGTTTAGAAAGAATCATTAAGCCGTGTTTATTTTCTATAACTAGACTAGAACATCAACTGTATGGTTATATCAGGATGGGATTTTTACCCTCCATTTGCAGGAAACTCGCAAACCTGATACTCAAAATAACCTCAACCAGCCTGAGTGAGGCCGGGAATAGCCAGCATCACGAGAATTCGAATTTGAATGGTCACCAATCCAACTCCTTATCTCGCTGGATGTTGCTTAACTTCGGTTACAGAACGAGAACCGGTGCTACTAGGGTGTACCTTTGATCTTGCGAGATACTTATTTCGACTCGAGAATCAATCATGTAGCGCTCGCTAGGCTGATTTCTTTCCACCTCTGAGAGGCACCGCCAGGCGGGCCCGCTAAGGGGCGGCGATCAAAGTTGGCCGAAAAATGTGTTCGAAATTTAAAATTGATTTTCGATTCGTATTCTACGAAAAATTTAAAAGACTCCTCCAACTGTAGCGTGCGCCGTGCTATACTAAATGCTGTACTATTTTTCATGTTTGTTTAAAAATGTATAGAACTTCTCACTTTTACATCTTTCCACACTGTAATAATTACCCAAACCCAATACCAAAAGATAGGTGCTGCTTTAAGCAAACTTTATGGTCTAAATTTAAAAATTAAAAACAAGTCACAAAGGAAAAAAAAAAAAAAAAAAATCAAAGTGATTTAAGTGATACGAAACTAAAATCAAAAATCCAAATGCAAAATCTATATCTAAACTTTCTATACATGGCTGGACTGCTGGACATAGTCTTTTCATTCCAACTCACAATCCTCTACACAATTATTGGTTTTTCATATAGCTTCGTTTAGCGGGTGTTCCGCCCGAAAGCGGCGCCAGGCAGTTTCGGCCTTACGGTAGGTGTTACAAAACTTTACCGGGAATCAAAAGTGTTTGTCTCGGCGGGCTTACACTTTTTTTACCTTTGAACGGCACCCCCGGGAGGGCGGGGGTGCCGTTGCCGAAAATTGTGTTCGAATTTTAAAATTCGAACATAATTTGATTCGTATTCTACAAATAATTTAAAGTAATTTGCCGACTATTGGTTTATTTGTATCTTGCTCCGTTCGGCGCGTATACCGCCCGAAAGCGGCGCCAGGTAGATGGGTGTTTTCGTTAGGAGATACAAAAAAAATAATCCTGGAATCAAAAGTGTTCGTCTCGGCGGGCTGACACTTTTCCACCTTTGAACGGCACCCCTGGGTTGCATACGGCTTTAGGTTTAAGTTAGGTCTGTTGAATACATAAGATAATAAAGAATATCCAAAAGCATAATTAAATTAAATACAATATGCTGCCACAGTAGGAATAAAACCTACAACCCTTTGGTTTGGGGTTGAAAAGTTTGCTAGCTTTCAACTAGCAATAAATAGTCTGGTACCGACAACTTGATATTGACGAATTTCAAAACATCGCTGAGTATTTTAATAACATGGTAGAATTATTATTCTATGTCGTACCGGGCCGGGGTTACCCTATTGTCCACGGTCTAGGGCTTCGTTGTTTTCGCGCACTTGGGTCTAGGATATAGGGTGTTCCGTTGTGATACTCTACTTAGGCGGAATGAAAGTTGTCAATCCCGATCGTACTCACCCAGCCCTAGCAGAGTCGGGAATTCGCTATAGTCAATCAACAATATTAACATACTGAAACACATTAATTATGGCCTGGGTAAAACCACTGCTAAATGTGAAAATTATTATTCTTACTGATATTTCTGATTATCCCAGATGAGTTTATTGTACACTATCTACTGAACCCAGTCCCATTATTAAGGTGCGAGAAATCATAAGACATGGTCTTAGCATCGTAATCGTGCATGAGAAATGTTGCACATTACCAAAAAAAAAAAAAAATTCTTTTTCCACAACTCCGAATTTCCAGAAAGAGAAAAATAATAATTTCACCTAATGTAGGTCTATAGAGTATGTGACCCACTTGGGGAACCGAAAATAAATGGAATAAAACTAGAACAAAACAGAAATGACTCTAGTCCATTGAACCAAAACCGGAATTTTATACACATCATAATCTTGTAGACCTTTGTTAGCAATAGGTAATGCAGAGAGAACTCAGATACCCTTGAAGTTAATTCTCAAACTGGTTTCTAGTTTCTATGTTAGATAAGAACTGTGAAATAACCGAAATTCGGATTAAAACCAGTTGCATAATTTAAACGCGGTGTTTACAATTGCTTTAATTACTGCATTATAATAGACAGTAGTTAATAATAATGTCCATTACGAACTTTTGACTTATCCACAAGTGAATAATTGTCAATCGTCCGCTATTCTTCAAGTGGTTAACGCGCTGGTCTAGTAATCCAGGTTGCTTAGGGATCCGTTGGTTCGAATCCCACCCAGTGCATGAATTTTTCCTCATTAATTTGAGTTTGTGACCACATAATAATAAGACTCTGAGGGTTAGGTGGTAGAAAATGCTGTGAGCATTAACCTCGCCTGGTGGTTACCTTCCACTAAAGAGTATTATTATTATCAAGATAGGGATACCCAGCATAATAGAGTCGGGAATAGCCAGCAGAATGTCCATTCTCACAATAAGGAAATTGGTGGTTTCGATATCAACCATGATCTTTTGACGTTCCGGTGACTATTCCCGACCCTACTCAAGCTGGGTGAAGAGAATTTGAGTTGATAGGAGAATTTGAGTTGATGTGAAACAAATGTTTAGTAAAATACGCGTCGTGATATGATTGTGTAGTTTAAAGTAATGTTGAAACACTTGCAGCCAAGTAATCATCAACATCTAATACATATCTAATAAAATACACTGCCAATTATGGACACATTAGTTCCTCGTGATTGATGGTTCACATTGTATACACGTGGCAATTTTGAAATTTTATACTTTTGTTTATATTCCTATTTTCATAAAAAATACCGGGACACCTAAAATGTTAACGTTTGATGCCTTGGTGTTTCAAACACCCGCACCATCTTACCCTACTTGATACCCGAGGTACGGCCTTCTATGTATTTCCCCTTCGTACTTTACACACGTGGCTTGGCCTTAATTCTGTTTTTAATAGTCCTTCTCCATACCTGAGACATTGCGAAGTATATGTGTTTTTCTAACCTTATGGCCGTGTATATTTTCTAGTCCTACTGTATGACACTAATATTTATTATAAAAGAAATATAGAATAACCGAAAAATTTCGATAGCCAGTTTTCAGTGTCAAAAAACGTTTTATGTTCCTGTTGGCCTGTTTATAAA
This sequence comes from Bactericera cockerelli, assembly GCA_024516035.1. Classification (NCBI taxonomy): domain Eukaryota; kingdom Metazoa; phylum Arthropoda; class Insecta; order Hemiptera; family Triozidae; genus Bactericera; species Bactericera cockerelli. Next base: position 28,956,333 of record CM044957.1, on the reverse strand, counting down.
TAAATTATCTTGCCTACGGTACACTGTAAAAGCTAGATACTTGAAATATAGCATGTCGACCTTTTTTTTCCTATTATTAGGCACTTGAACCATTTATTGTATGGTCGTTCGTGTCGATCCTCTCAAGGTCTACATGAGATGAATGAGGTTGATACTTCTTAGAAAAGTCATCAGTGAGTCCACTTCGCTGGTAGGGTTCAGTAGAGATGGTTTTGGGCGCAATTCGACACTTGCGGAAATCTTTTGTTTAAAACCGATCATTTGCGACAATGAAAAAAGGTTTCAAACCATACATTTGCGACAATATATTGCAGGTATAGATTTCAATGTTTCATACAGTGTGAATCAAATTTTAGTTCGTACTGGTAGGTGTTTTTTTGTTAGAGGAATTTTGTTGTTAGATAGGGTTAGGTAAAGTTAACAAGGTGAGATTGCACGATAGATCACTGACTTCAGTTTGTCGGGTAGGATGGTTGGGTGAGGGGCTTAGGTTAGGTTGAAATTAGCGCAGGCGGTTAGGCCGGGTTGCGTAGCGACCCGGTCTAACCCTGCGCTAATTTCAACCTAACCTAAGCCCCTCACCCAAGCTATCCTAGCCGGCTAACGAAACACAACATTTAGTCTGACAACCGTTTGTCTGACAAGGAGTCTCCTCAAATAAAATAAATTTATCTATGATGAGAGAAGGAATTCATTAAATCGGATAAATTCACATACGTCCATATTTTAGTCGACCCGGTATTTATTTGGAAATTCCGAAATGAACAAAGGAGTTAACCTGTTCCTTTGTCTGTCTGATATTGTCGCAAACGTTACAGTGAATACCTTTTTCTGTTGTCGCAAATGTCGGGTTTTTTCAGGTAAATTGTCGCAAGTGATCGGTAGCCGGTTTTGGGTCATATGATTGGGGGTTTGCATTGTAAGTGTGACATTCGTTTACGATGTGACGAACAGACATGGGATCACCACAGGTACACACAGGAGAAGGGGTCTTGGTAAAGATGAAAGAGTGAGTCAGTCTTGTGTGACCAATTTTTATGTTATAGGAGGAGGAGAACGTTACCGGACTACCTGAGTTAAATGCAGTGTTTATTATATTATACTATGAAGATATTATGTACATAAATTTTAGAGCCTGTCCCGAGATAGCCAGAAAAGCATAAACACATAATGTTAAATGATAATAAAGTTATTAATAGGATATTTAATAATAATTCCGAGCCAGCGTCGATGACGCGTTGAATGCAACGGTTCTCATAGGATCACCGAAGTTAAGCAACGTCCAGCGAGGTGAAGACTTCGTGATGCTGGCATTTCGGCCCCATCCAGGCTGGTTGAGGTTCATGTGGGTAGCAGGTTTGAGAATTTCCTGCGAATAGAGGGTAACACCCCCGTCGTGATGAGACCATGTAGTTTTTTTGGCATTGAGCAAAAACAATGATTTCAATGATATAATATAATACAAGAAAATAAAAATAATTAAGTGTAAAAAGTAACAAAAGTTGGGTTAAGAAAAAATGAAATAATAGTGATAATATAACAAACAAAACATAATAAGGTAAAATAAGATTTCAAACGCTTCGTAAAGATAAATTTTAATAATAATAGGGAATATCTCAGAGTTGAATTTGTTCAGACAAGCTGGGTAATCTAGTGCGAGTAGTCTCTAGAATCTCTACATGCCTCAGTGTCTAGCTGTCTACTGCCGGTATCATCCCCAGATCAGACTACTCGTCTACAGTTGTAGGTACGAGTAGGACTGTTACCCGGGCCAGACTACTTGACTAAAATCAGTCCGAGTGATTTTATTTCATTTTATTTAGATATAGGTAGATAGCGGGCTGTCGCCCGCTTTGCGAGCCGAGGCATGGCCGTAAAGCAAAAAATCCTTTTTCGCCAATGGCAGGTGTTGTAGTGGGAATTTCGAAAAATCCTGTCTTATTGCACATCTAGACTATAAGACAAAGCTACCTACCAAATTTCAGCTTCCTAGGACTTACCAGTTCGGAGAAACAGTGATGAATCAGTGAGTGAGTGAGTTAAACTCTCTTTTATAAGTATAGATAGGATTTAGTCTATAAGTATTAGGTACCAAATGAACAGTTGCAAGACTTGTTTCAAAATACATAGCGCAATTCCGCAGGTTCATTGCGGTTATTTTAACCATTTGGAAAGAGCATTTTTAAATAATGTACCTAATTAAAACAAAGGTAGTATAATATTATATTATTTTTAGGGTGTAATTCCCGACTGTAGTAGGAAAGAATACAATGGTCTATTGCAAGAAGGGGTCTGAATTTTTTAGTTGAAAGCGACGTTAAACCCAAAATAATAAAATAAAATAAATCCAACGGGGTACAAGCGTGCAATGCAAGGATTATTGTGTATAATATCAGGACGGTTGCAGTACTTTAATAGGATATTGTAAACTTGTATTTGGAGACTGGCATCTCCACGGCCCTAGTCCACCTGAGCTGATGGTGTAAAAGTGTACTTAATTAAAAGCATTAAGTCTGTATTTTTAAAGTTTTGCACTCTTAAAAAATCCAAGAAAAAATAGATGAGGAATATCCAAGCATGGGGTGGGATTCGATCCACGAATCACGGATCCCCATGCATGCGCTGGATTATTTACATTACAGATCCAGTGCCGCGCCGTAACCACATCAACTACTAATGCTGGTATTTAAAATGTACCTTATGAATACATCATTTGTACATAAATGTACTACAGTAAACTTTGCCTATAACGACGGTCAAAGGACCTGGAACTTTTCGTCGATATAGGCGAATGTCGTTATAGCCAAATGTACTTATGTAGTTGCATATTCATTATTCACTTTATGTGGGGGTAAAATTGTCAATACAAAGATACATTAAATTTGAACAAAGTAATGGTTATACGTTTGTTTTTTGGATAAACACTGTTATGAATAAACTTATATTACAGCATTAACACAATTAACAAATGAGAAGTCGTATTCATAGATGTGCTAATGTGGTACATATTTTTTTTTTTCTTTTTTAAAGATAAGTGTTTCAACTGTTTCACAGCCATTTTTATTTCGTAGCTATGAAACAGGAGCTACTGTAGACGCTTGTGGTCTGTGTTGTAGCCTGCCCAATCCGTAGTATGTCTCCCATCTGGTGGGCGAGAAGTGACACAATACTTCCCAGTTAGGTGCAGGGTCAACACGAGCGCACCGGAAGAAATCCCTTACAAACAACTGTAACCAAACTTTGAATAGATTTTTATTTGTCGGCGCGGGGTTCCAACCCGGGACCTTCAGAATGGCAAGCGAGTGCTTAAGTACTGAGCTCTTCGTGCGCTCCATATATAAATACATTTTTGAAAAATTCTGTAATTTTAGATTGTCTCGCCTTCATAAGATAATTATTGCAACACTTAATCCAATTACCGATACATATATTCTCATTATTTAAATTCTATGCAGTTCAGAAGTCAAAACAAAAGTGGCATTGATTCTATGTTCAGCGACACGTGTCGTGTTCAGAGTTTCGGCCAAAATTAACAGGATAGACAATTCTTTCTACTCTTCATGTCGCCGTCGTTATAGCCGAAGTATATTTTTTCATTTTTTTGCACTGAAGTTTAGGTCGCTATAAGTAAAGGCGTCGTTAAAGACAAGATCGTTACAACCGGTGGAAAATCAATAGAACAAGATAGGGTAAACCAAGGGACTACGATATTTGGTCGCTATAACCGCTCGGTCGTTATACCGGAGGTCGTTATAGGCGAAATTTACTAAATACACATGTAATCACGAGCTACAATGTAATCCGTCACAATGTAGCGTGATACTTCAGTCTTTTATGTTCACACCAGATTTTTTTTTACCATACATGTTACTCAAGAAATATTTTCGTTTTCGATAATATTTGATGGTACCACAGCAACAAGAACACTGCCAATTATGGACACAATACTTCCTCGTGATTTCACATTGTATACACGTGCCAATTTTGAGATTTTATTCTAAATCACTTTTATCTCCAAAACCGCTTAACTGATTTTCTTCAAATTTGTTTTATATGGTAGAATACTGTTTTTCCTACATTCTGGACTCTACAAAAAATTCTGAGTCGGCAATTGGTGAACCTTTTCTTGACTTTTTTGTCCAAAATTTTGGATTTTCTTAAATAGGTATCAGAGTTAAATAATTATAATTAGTTTAAAAATAAATATAAATAGTTTATTTAAAACAATAATATGCATATAAAATATATACATACAAAATTTCATCAAAATCAGGTGTACCATTCACGAGATATAAGCGTTTAAGTAAAAAGTTAGTGGTCAGGCGCATGGTCTCTTTCACCCAGAACCGCTAGTACGAATTCGATGAATTTAAAATGGGACCATCTACAGAACGTCTTCTATATCCGTTGTGTAGTTTCCGAAATTTGCGCGTTACAAGGAATATTTTTAACAGATCGACGGACCGACAGACCGACAGACGGACACAAAACCACAGTTGCTCAGGAGGTTATGAAACGTCCAGAAATATGAAAAAAATCGGAGCAAAAAAATATTTTTTTTTTACAAAAACGAACACAATACTTCCGATTTCTAATATTAAGGTAGGATCACATGATATGGCAGAGCGACATATAATATGGCAATCTCCCTTGCCATAGCGTGTGATCGATCTTTGTTTACATGACCATAGAACTATTTGGGTCTATGGCGACAAGTTTTTTCTATGGTGCCATAGACGTATAGCAGGATCTATGGCATTCGTGTGAGTGCTTCATCACACACACATGGTCTACATTGTCTACAATATGGAATGGTGACGACTGGCAGGCTTGTCTATGGCAAGGGGGAAGACGTACAATGCCATACAGTTTTTTTGTCACATTATATGACATCGTGTGAGTACTGTGAGTACCATAGATTATAATTATGTGCCATTCGTTTTTTTTTCTCGCCATAGAAAATATGGCACCTGTGCCATATTTTCTAGTGTGATCCTACCTTTAGAAATTTATCGGAAATAAAAGTTTATTTGCTTATTTTCAAAGATTTCTTATGACCTACTTGCCTTATACCAAATCGACAGGACACCAAGACATTAAAATTCAAAAGAGAAGAAATTTTCTAGGCATTTCTTAAGCAACGATGTAGGATTTTTCAATGACACTTTTTTCCACGAGTAGTGATTTAATAATTTTATTGTGCAAGATCTCTTTTTATTTCGTCAGAAATGAATTCGATGGGTAACGAACTCCTCCCTTTAACCTTTCTTCTAATATCTATAGGTATTAAATATTCAGTAGTTGGTAACAAACCATAGTGAAAGATAGGAGAATCTGTAGCCACCTTAGTCGAGTGTGGACCGCGCTAGGCTTGCTCATACGGTGACCTGGGTTTGATTCCCAGCGTAGTCGGAATTTTTCGACTGTCTCATGAATGTTACGGATATTCACTCATACCTCGTGAGGAAAAATGAGTTGCTACTTTAATGTGAGCAACAAACAGTGGAGGATAGGGAAAAAACACTACGGGCAGAAGAAGGCCGCAACTGCCTGGCGCCGCTTTCGGGCGAAATACGAATATCCGTCGAACAGAGCAAGATAGAATAAAGCTACTAGTCGGAGTAGCTTATATTTTACTTCTGATAAATTTCTAATATTAGAAATGGGAAGTATTGTGTTCGTTTCAAAAAAATAATAATATTTTTTTGCTCTGATTTTTTTTTTTTTGTATATCTGGACGTTTCATAACCTCCTGAGCAACTTTATATTTGTGTCTGTCTGTCGGTCTGTTTATCAGTCGGTCTGTTATCTGTTAAATACATTCCTTGTAACGCGCAAATCTCAGAAACTACTGAACGGATTTTGATGAAATTTTATACACACAAAGGAAATTTAATATTGGAAATTTAATATACTATTGAAATTTTGTATGTATTTGCGTATTACCGTTTTTACACAATGCATTAATAATTATTTTTTAATAAATTTTGATTGAGCTCTGATTATTAAGAAAAGCCGAATTTTGGCCAACACTGATTGCCGCCCCTGGGTGTCCCCGCCCGCATTTGGGTACGGTTCAAAGGTGGAAAAGTATCTGCCCGCCGAGATGAACACTTTCGGTTCCAGGAAATCTTTGTATTTTTACCGTAAAACCGCAACTGCCTGGCGCCGCTTTCGGGTGGAATTACGCGGTACGAAGCACGATAGAAAAAAACCATTAGTCGAAGGAGTCTTCTAAATTTTTCTTAGAATACGAATCGAAAATCATCTTTAAATTTGGAACATATTTTAGGCTAACTTTGATCGCCGACCCTAGACGGCCCCGCCGCTTTCAAAGGTGAAAAAATGTCTGCCCGCCGGGACGAACACTTTTGACTCCTATCATAAAACTAACTTGTTCCTAATCTAATAGATACTCAATATTATGTATTCCTATGTTTTGTATTTCTGTATCCATGAGACCTGTAGTATCTATTGATGACTCACATTCGAGAGTTTTATATGAATGGGTGTTTTTCTCGTTTTCATCAAGAGAATCTATGAACGATGCCAAAACATGGCTTTTTAAGACCCAAAATAAAAACCGGTGATAGAGCAGTATCTTTTGAATTGCTTCTTGTTTTTTTGTTTGTTTTTTTTTTTTTTTTTTTTTTTTTTTTTGTCTTCTTATTACTTTCTTTATCCTATAGAAAGGAAAGTATTGTATTCGTCGAAAATTTGATCTATTCAGTTTTTCACATTTCTGTACGAATCATAACCTCAGGATATCAAAAAAGATGTTTTCAGACATTTGTCCGTGCGTCTATCTGTCTGTCTGTGAACAAGATATCTCGAGACCGGTAAGAGCTAGGACTTGGAATTTGGTATGGAAATTAATTTTATACAACAAACGAACCACGAAACTTTTGGTTGAAATCGGCCGCATACAATTTTTTTTGGAGAACAACATTTTGGACCTCGGCCTCAATTTACCGGTTTTTTGGGGGGGGGGGGGGGCAGTTTTGACTAACTTTTTTATTATTTATCCTAGATGGAGGTTGTGACTTATCAAATTTGATGATTTTGAAGTGTTGATTACGAATTTGGCATTGATTTTTAGCTATCTGTTACCGTTGAGTCAATAGAGCCTGAATTCGACTTCTTTTTGGGGGATAAGGAAAGTCGTGTGATGTTTACACCAAAAAATTTTCGAATAGAAATAGTTTTTTGTTTGATACTTGAGACAAATTTCTAATATTAGTAATCGAACTCACGAGAAAGTATTGAGTCCATAATTGGCAGAGTATTTTTTGCTTGTTTTAGTTAAAAGTAGTGTTTTGAAAACCTGTAATATCGAGTGAGTGAGCAATCTATGTATATTCTTTACCTTGACAATTCTTTTAATTTCTTAAATTACCTGTAATGAACCATATCGAATTATATAAGTCATAAGAAAGATTCCGATATTTTGTCGATTTGGAGCTATTTACCTTGTTTCTTGTAATTGAAATAGTGCCAAGTGTAAAACATGTGATGCCGTAGTCAAGACCCTAGGACCTAGGAGGATCTACGAAAGGATTACATGCATACACATTTACACATCTTTGGACAAAACACAAGAAAAATGTTCTCAGACCATCAACCTCCACGAGTTAATAGGTAAAGAAATCTGCTGCTCATGAACCTCCACAAAAGAGAAAAAGAAGATTACGCTTTCACAAGCAGAAGCTCAAGTTCAGGTGACAAATTTAATGATGTTTTGGCGAGAATTACAGCGCTTGAGGGTGTAGTTGGTCAAGTCAAACGATCCGAGAGAGCTTCTCCGAGCTTCGTAAATAAATACAACTTCTTTCTTTCACTTTGTCTTTCCCAATCCTACTTGGAGTCGGCATTGTTCAACCTCATGGTTGAGGTTGGTTGTGGCAAATGTTTTAACGGCTGGATGACCATCCTAACACCAACGATTCTATTTGATTTTTCGCTGGGAATTAATGTGGGAAAGCTACCCACATTAAACTTACCCAGCCTGGTTAGGCCGGCAATGCCAGCCTCGCGTGTTTGGGGGAACAGAATTTTCTTTGTGAAAAGTGTGCTCCGACCGGTAATCGAACTCAGAATCTCTGTACTACGGGCAGTAGTCACAACCGTTACGCCATGGAAGCTGGCGTATATAAATAGAACTTGATCTACCCATTTCTTGTTATTATTTTTATACTAAATTTGTGCATTGTTAATAGTATGTTAAAAAAGTATTCATGAACCATTTTTATTTATTGAAAAACACAAAAAAAATGTTGTTTTTTTATGTAGTTTGTGTAGGATGAGAGAAAATACACGTTCAAATTTTCAGAAATGGAACTGATTTATTCATGGATCAAACTGCCAGTCCATAAGGGAAATACATAAATCGTGGATGAACTAACTACAAGATCTAACAGTTTGCCTTTATCATAGGTATTTTCAAGCGCTATCAAATCCTGTTATCCCGAGATCGCCAATTTTCAATCCCCATTTTTCGGGATTGAAATAGTACGGGGATTGTAAACCCTAAATACGAATCAAAAGACGAATTTTAAAGTTCGAACATAATTTTTGGCCTACCGTGATTGCCGCCCCTTGCCGTCTCCGCCCACGACTCAGTTCACCAACACAACTCCTTTTGATTTTTTTATCTCCTACCGTAAGGCCGCAACTACCTTGTGACGCTTTCGGGCAGAATGCCCGCCGAACGGAGCAAAAAAAAAAAAAAACGAATAGGATACTTTTACATTTGTTGTAGTATTGAATCAATTTCATATTTTAAACATAATTTTCGGCCAACCTTAATCGCCACCCCTGGGCGGCACCGTATGCCCGTGTAGTTAATGAGAAAAATGAGTAGTTACTTGTATGAGTAACGACCAGTGGTGGCATTACCAGAGTAAAAAGAAATTAATGTAAAAGAATTTGAAAAGTACAGGAGGCTCTTAGTAATGCTGTGCTACCCACAAAAATTGTGAAGAGGCCTTGTGCTTCACCACAAACGAAATTCATAACAACGAAGAAGCAGACCAACTCGACAAAGAAGGATTGAACAGTAAAACAGGGAATTAATAGAATACCGATCCATGATTAGAAGAATGTTGTGGAGAAAAAAATTGTTACACAATAGCATGATAAATGGACAAATTTAACTGAAAACAAATTGCGAGAAATAAAGCCTGAGAACAAACCTTGGCACCCCTCTTTCTACATGAAAAGGATGGAGCAGGTCTCTCTCACACGTCTCCGCATTGGACACACAACCTCACCCATTGTTATCTAAAAAAAAAGGACCCTCCCCCTTTCTGCGAAGTTTGTTCCTGTAGATTAACTGATTAACAGTAAAACACATCCTAAGAGATTGTATTAAGTACCTGACGTTAAGAGACCCATATGATTCAATACTTGCTCAATTGAAAATGAAAGCGCAATCTTAACTTTTCTGAACAAAACTAGATTCTTCTTCTTTTACTCTGCACTTATCCCGCTCAAGCAGGGTCGACGTTGTTCAACCTCATGGTTGAGCTTGGTTGGTTTTGGCACATTTTTTTACGGCTTTTGATTTAAAGTCCTATTAGGACGGGGGTTTTACCCTCCATTCGCTGGGAATCGTACCAGCTACCCACATTAACCTCACCCAGCCTGGGTAGGGCCGGAAATGCCAGCCTCTTTTTTGTTTGTTGAACAACTGTGATTGCTGCCCCTGGGCGTCTCCGCCCACCCGGGGATGCCGATTAAGGGCGGAAAAGTGTCAGCTCGCAAATACTTTTGATTCCAGGAATTTTTTTCTTAATTCCTAGCGTAAGGCCGCAACAACCTGGCGATGCTTCCGGGCGGAATATCCGCCGAACGGAGCAAGATAGAATAAAACCAATAGTCGAAAAATCCCTTTAAATTTTTCGTAGAATAAAAATCAAATGTCGATATTAATATATGAACATATTTTTCGACCAACTGTGATTGCCGCCCCTGGGCGTCTCCGCCCACCCGGGGGTTGCGTTTTAGGGCGGAAAAGTGTCAGCTCGCAGAGACAAATTCTTTTGATTCCAAGAAGTTTTTTCTTAATTCTTACCGTAAGGTCGCAACGACCTGGCGACGCTTCCGGGCGGAATATCCGCCGAACGGAGCAAGATAGAAAAAAACCAATAGTCGGAAAATCCCTTTAAATTTTTTGTAGAATACAAATCGAATGTCGATATTTATATATGAACATATTTTTCGACCAACTGTCATTGCCGCCCCTGGGCGTCTCCGCCCACTCGGGGGTTGCGTTTTAGGGCGGAAAAGTGTCAGCTCGCAGAGACAAATTCTTTTGATTCCAAGAAGTTTTTTCTTAATTCTTACCGTAAGGTCGCAACGACCTGACGACGCTTCCGGGCGGAATATCCGCCGAACGGAGCAAGATAGAAAAAAAACCAATAGTCGGAAAATCCCTTTAAATATTTTGTAGAATACAAATCGAATGTTGATATTTATATATGAACATATTTTTCGACCAACTCTGATTGCCGCCCTTGGGCGTCTCCGCCCACTCGGGGGCGCCGTTTAAGGTAGGAAAAGTGTCAGCTCGCAGAGACTAATTCTTTTGATTCCAGGATTTTTTTTCTTAATACCTACTGTAAGGCCACAACGACCTGGCGACGCTTTCGGGCGGCATACCCGCCGAACAGAGCAAGATAAAAAAAAAAATCAATAGTCAATTATCAACCGAGCGACACAACCCCTAAATTAATACATGTAAATAGACCGACGAGTGGCAAGAAGATTTGCGTGAAACGACAAGAAGACTACATATTTGAAAAAAGCCCCTGCAAAAATAAATTTAAAAAAAGAAGATAAAAACAATACAATTTCTAATATTAGAAATTTATCGGAAGTAAAATAAACTGCATATCATACAAAAACAAAAAACTTCGTATCATCCTCTACTCTACGACACTACCACGAAGTCTCTGTAGCTGCACACGAAAAACACCTCTAGCTAGAGAGACCACGAGAGACCACCAAAAAACAATGATTTCCACGATGTGAGTAACAATAAAAAAAAATAAAAAAATCTCCAAATTGCTCATAAATATACCAGTCAATGTTTTTTCAAAGAAAAATAGTATAATTGGTTAAAATATTATAGGTATTCATTGAAACAATTACACGGACCTGATTTTGTCCTTGTACTTGTTCGTGTGTATGTGTATGTCCTTCCTATTGTGTGAAATTCCAGGTGGGTCTCTCTAGCTATATGGCGCACATGCACACAGACACACACACACTTATGCATAGTTGCATACATACAGTGTGTCCACCTTTAATGTGTGCAATAGGAAAATAACCCTTAAATAAGGTTTCTGGGCACTCAAAAGTCGCCAGGAGGTATTCAAATCGTTCAAAAGGGTAAACCAGGGGTTTTCGACTAGATATATCGATTGCCGCTAGTTTCAAGAGAATGAGCAGAAAAAATCCTAACCCCCTGGGGATCGAACCCAGGTCACCATGCGTGCAATGCCTAGCGCGCTAACTCACTCTGCCACAGTGACTACGATTTAAATACCTACTGTCAACTTTTGACGGCCACCCTCCTACTTTTTCAAAAAACGTCACAACTTCTTCAAATATGAATGGATTCTAAAAAAAACGGTGTTCAAAATTCCATGTTAAAATCCAAAACCTCGTTTCTAATAATTGGATTGATCACATGTACGAAAACAAAATGGTGTCCGTTTGACCTTATGGAAAGGAACGTTAGATACAAGAAACTCTAATTTTATCAAAAGAATTGATCTTGGATTTCTATTTTACTATTCGCACAGGTCCTATTAGGTAGGTATGTCTGTTCAGGGTTCAATATGTTAATCGCCTGCTTGATTTAGTTTACCACCGTGATCAATTGATTATACTATCGTTACCAATAGGTAAAGAAATCACCAACATCCTCTAGCTAGAGTCTAGACTCTATGTTAATTTTTCCGGTCCGCATTCCAGGCGCCGCACCGCATCACAGAAAATGGTTGTAAGATTATTATTTCCTACATTTTGGTTTGTGGAACTATGTAACAATGATAATAATTACACTTCCTGCTTCATTGTCACAATTTCAATAAATCAAAGACATCACCGTAAACTTTCATAGGTAATATAGGTAGTTTACAACTTTAAATAATAAAATTATCATTTCTTACCTTATTATTTATTTTTATCAAGTCATTCATGTCATGAAATTAATATTCATTCTGAGGGTTAATCATAAGTGTGTTTATCTATGCCTGGTGTTGATGTTGGTGGAATTTCCTTTCTACCTTATCAGCAGAATATGTCCACTTTTATCAGACTAGCCTTACTAAAATTTGCTATGTTCAGGAATCGGGCGACCGACTCAAGCTTACGAGTCTGTTGCCAGGTTGCCTTAACCATTGAGCAACTGAAGTCAGCCTCAATAGTTTCTCACAATGAAACTATTATTTACTAGCAGTTTGCCCGTACTCGGGCTCTCGATTGGGTGAATAAATAAAATATGAGGGGACAGAGAGTTTTTACACTGCCATTAGTGCCAATCTGCCAATCATGGATAAAGTTCTTCCTCGTTACTTACTTTACTTTCAATGTCCACGATGGTTGTGTCCTGTTGGTGGAAGGATAAATCCTCCTGGACGCTCAGACCCTTCCATGTCCTATGTGAAGTGTAAATAAGTTTATTACTACAAATTTTAAATGAAAGTAGTGTATATTATGTAGACTATATACATTGTGGAATATTCTATAAACTTATTATTACTATAAATAATAAGTTTACTCATTATTACTTTAAATAATAAGTTTACTCATTATTACTTTAAATAATAAGTTTACTCATTATTACTTTAAATAATAAGTTTACTCATTATTACTTTAAATAATAAGTTTACTCATTATTACTTTAAAATTTAAATAATAAGTTTACTTATTATTTATAGTAATGTGCATTGGTAGTCAAGTTGCTTAAGGCGCTAGTCTGGTTATCCAGGTAGCGTAGGGACCCGTTGATTTGAATCCCACCCAATGCATGAATTTTTTCTCATTAATTCGAGTATATGACCACATAATAATAAGACTAGTGAATACTAGCTACATTAACTCGCAATTTTTATAATTGCTACAGAGGGTTAGGTGGTAGAAAATGCTTTAACCATTAACCTCGCCTGGTGGCTCGCTACCTTCCACTAAAGAGTATTATTATTATGGTCTAAGACCTTAAACCCTAATAATAGTGTTTTTTGTGTCTTTTTTTCAATTTCTTTTTGAAAATGAGTAGAAAATATTCTTCATAGCCTGGTACTTTTGATGTGCGGGGTCAACTCATAAAACCATAGTAAAAAAGTTAGTATGTACATTGTACATAGTTGCTTGTATGAGTAACGACTAGTGGCGGCATTACCGAAGTAAGTAACGTTGAGGATATAAACAATTAAATAGTCTCTTAAAGCCAAATTATGAAACAGGATTAGATTTAATCTAAGTGGTGGACACTATCCCTTAACTCGGACAATAGTGCGCTGTGATTGGTTGAAACTCCGACTTAAGGGCGTGTCTGGAATAGCTTATCTTTATTCATGTCTCATAATGTGACTGATAATCTATTACTGTTTCATAATGTGACTCTTAATCTGATCACGTTTCATAATTCGGCCCTTAGTGCCGTTCTGACCAAATTCAAACCCCGTGATGTCGGTGAAGCTCGTACTTACCTACCTCTCCATAAACCCGAGAGTTTGAAATCGGTAAGTAAAGGGATAAGTGATGCTGTGCTACTCGCTTTTGCTTCAAAATGAGTCTGAGCAAGATTTCTATCTTTCTATCTTCCTCACACTCGTGCTACTCGCTCTTGCTTCAAAAATGAGTGTGAGCAAGATTTCTATTTTTCTATCTTGCTCACACTCTTTTTGTGAAATTTTCACCAAAACATATTTTTTTTGTTTCTCTTCTTCCAGGCTACAGCGGATCACAATGAAGATTTGTGAATTTTTCACCAAAACATGGTTTTTTTGCTTTCTCTTCTTCCAGGCTACAGCGGATCACAATGAAGATTTGCGACTTTTTCACCAAAACATGGTTTTTTTGCTTTCTCTTCTCCAGGCTACAGCGGATCACAATGAAGATGGATCGTTCTCCACGCCTGGAAGTAGAAAGCTGGGCAACGGCTCTAGCAGCGTCCCCCTGCACGATGACATCAAATTCAGTGCCAACGCGGACGTCAGGGTGACCATCCCTGATAAAGATTCCGTGAGTGTCAATTGACCAAAACCAAGCAGTCAGCAGTTAGAACCAAGTATTGTTTTTGAAAAATAACTGTCACTATCTAAGGTTTTCGAATGATGAATTGAAAAGGTGAAATTCAAGCTGGAAATAATATCTCTCCTATATTAAGACATTGACCGGAAATTTTTACTATCTGACCTGGTTGTGAAAACTTTCTACATATTTCTATTTTGCGATTTTGCTACGGCTTTTTACTTTCAGAAAGTTGAGATCACACAACTGTGTTGTTTGTGTGTGTGTGTGTGTGTGTGTGTGTGTGTGTGTGTGTGTGCGTGTGTGTGTGTGTGTGTGTGTGTGTGTGTTTTTGTGCGTGTGATGGCTTGGCGGAGCGGGTTTAGCCCACTAGTAAAGTATATAACATCCCGTGTAAGTTTTCCAAACCGCGGGGCCCATAGCACTTTCCACAAGTTCTACTATATTGCTAATCCGGCCCTGCACTAAATAGAGGGGTTCTGGAATCCGGCCCTGTACTAAATAGAGGGGTTCTGGAATCCGGCCCTGTACTAAATACAGGGGTTCTGCAAAGATTAATGTTCTGTGCATGTCTGCGTTTCCCCAGACATGCACAGTTTCCAGTTTCATAGAATCAATCCATACTTTTTTTTTTAACGAAAATATAACATAGTACAATGCAGTAACCAATTTGATTGAACTTTGTGTAATCAATGATGATTATGACTAGAGGATTATAATTTCTGGACTTTCATTAACTTCGGACACGTTCTGCGTCGTACATTTTTGTATAATTATGTAACGCTTCAGTTATTGCCTGCCACGTCACACAGAAACCAAAGGATTCTGTTATCCATGATGAGGTGTAGACGACTTCTTAAAAAAAAAAACGTAAAATGAGGTTAAAGAACAAGAAATGGTTAAAGAACATGGAAAACTTGGCCGTAAACAAGATATCACTACTTTCATGGACTGAAACTTGGCGCTTTTTTTCAACGGTAGTTTCTTGGGGGAAATTAAATTAAAATAAGGTTTTCCCCACGACACAACGTAAATTCCCCTGTTACAAAGGCCAACGTTAGGCTGTCTAGATTCTACGAAATGCATTTCTGTAAATTTTCATTATCTTATCATTAATTTATGTAAGGTCAGTATAACATATTGTAGGTATCAAAGAAATAACCATACAGGTCAAGAATATTTCTCTACTCATCATTTCATAACTTGCCTTAAGGAAAACCTCCTCAATATATGGAATGGGAATGTGTGTCACGCTCTCATCTCACTATAATATACATATACAAATATACTCGTATTGTGTTCTTTTAACTGCGAACTTGACCATTAATTTTTTCTGCTATCGGTATTCTAGAATATAACTGTAAAATGTATAAGAAGTATAAGTAGTGCTTTATTTAGACTGTCAGCGCAAGATATGTAGTCCCATTATGCCAACAGTTTAACTAAGCGCCTCTTTATTTATTTAAGTATGAATACAATAGAAATGTAAAAAAATGACAATTAGATGGTATGGAAGATGAATAAAATAATAATATAAGAAATAATAGTAAAGCACAATATAAAAATAATGATAATAATGTTAGTGAAAAGAAAACACAATCACATTCAATCACACATTCACACCAGGTACGGTAGTATTAGGGGTCGTTAAGGGAGGAGGAAGGAGAATAAGGATTAACGGGTATTGTTTTCTTTTTAGTGTTGAACGAGAGATATTTTCTAAGACCACCTAAAGACCAGATTGCCCCAAAGACTTTTTTGCTGATATTATTTACTTCAATTTTCCAGCTGAGGGTGCGATCAAACATAATACCAAGGTTTTTGGCAGATTCGACAACCTCTATGTTGTCTACATCTATCTGAATGAATGGAGATGGAACAGAAATGCGCCGATGAGTGTGGTGGCTACTGATTAGGAGTACCTTAGAAATTTATGGAAATGCCTGTTTATGTTTAACTTCCACAAAGAGCAAAACTGACCAAGTTAGAAAAATTAAAAAAAAAACCACACACACAACACGAGAAACTGAGAGAACCAACGCGCAGCGACGAACTTTTTTTTATTTAAAAAAAACGTGCATGGTCTTTCATATCACGACGGGGGCTTTATCCTACATTAGCTGTAAACTCACAAACCAGCTACTCAAATTAATCTCACCCAGCCTGAGTGGGGCCGGGAATAACCAGCATCACATGGGTTCGACTGAATGGTCACTATGGTCAGCCATCTAAGTCCTAGCCTTGCTGGACGTTGCTTTACTTCAGTGACACAACGAGAACTGCAGTGTTCAACGGGCCATCGACGCGACGCTGCCCTAGCTTAATTTATTTCTTTTTATTTCCGTCTTCTCACACAATCCGCCCCACTGTGCGCTGGCTTGAATGATTTGTTTACTTTTTTTTAAAAAATGATAATCTTGAGTGCCTAGTACGAAAAACAATCCCATCATTACACTGATTATACAGTAAATACGTTACAATCATATATGAAGATAAATAAAATCCAATCACTCATTACAAATGATAACTTTTTATTACTCGAACTGACCCGGTTATAACCAGGGGGCTCGGGTACTCAAAATCTTTGAATGATAAAACTAAATGATATATCCCCCAAAAAATATCACTTCGTGACATAAAAAAAGTCCCGCCAAGTCGTTCCCCAAAAATAATTTAGTTCCCAAATACATCCCTCCCTTCCCAAAAAATAATTTGTGACCTCCCCCAAAAAAATTATTGAAATCAATTTATGGCCCCGCCTTTTATTCATTCACTGAAGTGCAACAGTATACTTAACCCTCCCCTCTCTCTTTATTCTAATGTCCTCTTTCTTCTGTTCCTTGTTGCATGTTGGAATGTTTCCTTTACAACCTCAGAACTTAAGTCTAATTTCCTTGCTCCTTTCACCGACTTGGGCTCTTGGCGGGGTACTACTGTATTTAATTATTTTTGTTAAACATGGAGTTTGAACTTTACATTCGAGGGTTGATTGATAATTTTTTGATATCAGATCTCTAAATTCAAGCGAAATTTCTTCAGCCATCAAATTCAACCAACAACAATCTTTAGGGTTTAGGGTCGTGTGGGAAGTGTTGGAATTTTGAACAGTAGCAGACGCACTTTGGCGTGAACTTGGAGATAACGAAAAATTCATGGAGATCAACCCTCCTACCTAATGCATAGTTGCACAGGTGAGACATTTTTAAAAAGTCATTTTCGGAGCCTCCAGGGGTGAACATTCGATTGCTGGCGTCCATTTACTACATTCTACTGAATGCGATGAAAGTGGCATGTTTCACTGGTTCGAGCCATTCCTTCCTTTATTGAGACAGTGTCTTTGCCGGGTGTCGGGTACTCTCATGGTATAAGATAACACTCACATGTACTCAAGAGTCAGTAGAACAACTACTTGTAATTCCCTTTATCTTGTAAAAACGATCTTCTTAGAATTAAGTGACAGTGTTCAAGTACCCCTGGATTAATTTATCGATGGACCAAGAAAAACGTGCTTCAATTTTTGACTTCTTTTTTTTCGAGTGGCCACAGAGAGAGGCATTTTAATTTTAATATCGTATTTGTGAGTGTTTATTGTAGGGGAAATATTCATTAACTTGTTTTTTTTTTTTTCTTACTTTTTTTCTTTTTTTTTCTTATATCACACTGCAAAGTTATAACTCAATACAAAGTTATAAAGTCAGATTACTCACTTCTTAATAATATTTCTTTACTTCAGATTTCGGATTATCGAACCATTATTTTATGAAATATCACCGATCCTTTAGATCAGGTTTCTTCAACCTGTGGCCCGCGGAGTCATTCATGCTATTTCTTGAAGGCATGGCCAGTGGTCAACGATGCTCAAGTTTTGCGCATTGTTACTTTCAAATACAGGATAAGGGATATAAATATGTATAAGGGATACACTCAGATATCTCGAAAGTCATTCAAACAAAAGTTGCATGGTTTTGCGAGGGAACCTTTGTGATGATCTTGAAAATTTTCTCAGGGGTTCCTAACTTGATTAGATTGAAGTCAACTTTTGTTTTTCAAATGAGACTACAGAGTGAGCGAAAAGTCCCGGTACGGATTATCTTTTTAACGGACAAAGATAAAGACTTGAATTTTAGCATATAGTCATAACGTAAGTTGGTTCATTTTTTGGCAGAATTGAAATTTTTATAGGGTGTCCCAAAAGTAGTGAAACAGGTAGCTTTCGAGATTTAAATGGAACTCCTGATTTTTTATTTGATATTCGAAATTTGATCAAACGGATCTTCGATCAACCCCGCGGAATCATGGACTTTTCTTCGGGAAAAAAAGTGTTAAAATCTAGAGTGTGATACATCAGATCAGTGTAATTTTTCACTCTAAATCACGTGGTAGCTTTAGTTTTTCCATATTTTACACGTCATTCATATAACTCGTAATCAAACTGTTGTCCTTCGAGAATCTCGCTCAAAAACTAGCTGTAGAACCGTACGTGTAAAATTTGGAAAAACCAATTCCACCAAGTGATTTAGATTTACCATGAAAAAGTACACTGATTTGATGTATCACACTCTAGATTTTAACACTTTTTTTCCCGAAGAAAAGTCCATGATTCCGCGGGGTTGATCAAAGATCAAAGTATCAAGTGAAAGGTCAAATCTGTAGAATTTGACGTAAATTTCGACTATCAAAATAAAAAAATAGGGGGTTCCATTTAAAAAGGCGTTAGAAGGCGAGAAAATCCCCGGGACTTTTCGTTCACTCTGTACACTTGTTAGTACAGATATGGATTAAGCTTGAAAAGATAAATTTAATCTGTTTGAAAAGATTTTTAATTGGATTTGAAATTTTGCTCAGGGGTTCCCAACTTGGTTAAATTCAGGTCAACTTTAGTTTTTCAAATGTGACACTATACTTGTGAGTACAGATATAGATTAAGTTTGAAAATATAAGTTTAATTCGTTTGAAAAGATTTTTAATTGGATTTGAAACTTCCGAGATAAATGCTACTTGCGACGCACATGCGTCAACGTTTTTTGCATCAATCTCGAAAAAGATTTGATTTTTCAAAAAAGTTTTAGACAAAATTTGATGATGCTGTATTGGAAAATTTATAGTGATAAAAAAACCCAGGGGTTCCCAATTTAGTCCGATTGAGGTCAACTTTCGTTATGCATTTCAAAGTTTAGATAAATGTAGATGAAACTTAATTTTTTTGTTTTCTTTGGAAGAAAAAATTAAATCCAATTTGGAACTTCTGAGTTAAATGCAAAAAAATAACTTGGATTTATCTCGCAACTTTCAATAATAAAAAAAAAATTAAAAAAAGTAGGTAAATCCGTCAACCACATACGTATATTATGGACCATTTAGAGAGGGTTAACTCCATAAATAAAAAAATGTGAGAAAGTGCTTTCTAAAAATATGCGTGACTTATTAAGATCTCGATTTTGTTTATTAATTTCGCTCTTACTTGTAATTCAAGTTGAATCAGTATCACCATTAATAAAGTGTTTGCTTTTGTTTCCAGGATTCCTTCTCATTCCACAAGCTATGGGCATTCACGGGTCCTGGGTTCCTCATGAGTATTGCCTATCTAGACCCGGGCAATATCGAGTCAGATCTTCAGTCGGGTACCACCGCACAGTACAAAGTGAGATTCAAGTACATAAATTGAGCTGTGCATTTCATGTATCTACCGTTTGCAGTTTTTTTCCTTTCATTCGGATTTCAACAACATTGAAATTTACTGTGTTGAAAGACTTATAGTAATTTTTGGAATGTAATAGAAATCAACTGGTAAGACATTACTTTTTTATCATTAGTTAGCAGAAAGACTATCCAACTTTGTACGGTCATGGAAACGGTTTCAAGAGATAAAAGCAATACCTTTATTGGTCTCAACGTATCCCACTCATAGTATTATTACAGGTATTCTTGAAAAATATTAAAAAGACATACATTCTAGGCATTTCTTGGTCTATTCAGTAAGCTATATTTTAATGACAGCAATTTATACACTGGTTTATTCTACGTACCTATTTTTCACCCTCTTTTAATTTCAGCTTCTCTGGGTGCTTCTCTCAGCCACAATTCTGGGTCTCGTCATGCAAAGGCTAGCGGCCAGGCTAGGTGTGGTGACCGGACACCATTTGGCCGAGATGTGCTATCGACAGTACAAGCTCTTCCCCCGCATGTTCGTGTGGATCATGATGGAAATTGCCATCATCGGGTCCGATATGCAGGAAGTCATAGGCACGGCCATAGCGCTCTACCTGCTGTCGAATCGATTGTAAGTCATTGATGAATTCGTCGTGAGGAATCTTTTTTCTTTCTTTCTTTTTCTACCTTTTTATAAGAAAGGTTTTTTTATGTTAATGCAGCTTGTAGAAAAAATGTATAAGCAACTTAAAAATTGTGATACCAAGAGTTGTAGTTTTCTAAGTGGATGTTTTATTGCCTTGCCAAAATGGCTACATGTGCGAACAATAGAGCCAAAAATTTAATTATGAAACGGACATGTACACCCCTGAAAATGACCATAGGGGCGTTAGGTGAAGGTTCAAAATATTTCCCAAAAAAACTTCACAGCTCTTTGGGACATTTTTTGTTTCAAGGTCGTTCTCGTAAAAAATATAGTGGCTGGGTGGTTTGGATCACCCTGTATAACTTTTAACTTTTCTTTTATCGATTTTTGAAGTGACTCACTTCGTTACTCTTCGTTCGCAAATATTACATAGAAACCGGTATCGTTTCTTAAATAAAAAAACAATTATTTTCGCAGGATTCCTCTGTGGGTAGGAGTTCTCATTACTGTGATTGACACGTTTACTTTTCTACTGCTGGACAAGTATGGCCTGCGAAAGTTGGAGTTTCTATTTGGCCTTCTGATAGCTGTCATGGCCTTCTCGTTTGGCTATGAGGTGAGAAAAAGTATATTTCGTAGTGTACCATAATAATAAGTATATTATGGCAGTATAAATAAGGCGATAATAATATCGCCTTATTTATACTGCCCGATTAGGACTATTAAGTCCCATTATTCTAGCAGTGAGCCCAAGACGTATTATCATATGGTAAAAATTCCAAATGGGAGGATAACTTGTCATGTCCCGGCTGCGTTTCGAACCTAGTGATGTACCGCGGGGTAAATACCCGCGGGAAGGTAAATAAAAATCGGGTATTTACCCCAGGGGTCGGGTAAATTCCCCAAGTCTTTAAAACTGTGTTTTCGAATATTCCTGCCCAAATAAAGTTTTTCTGACTTGAGCTCTATAAAAATTCAAGTGGTGGGTAGGAAGCACCTACTTTTTATTATTTGTGATTTAATTTCAATTTACAAAAAATAAAAGTCTTCTGTTTCTGAATGTGGTTCTTTACATTTCCTGTGATATTTGAGAAAAGGAAGAAAAACACTTGTCTTCACTCGACAGAAATTTGAAATATGAACAGTTATAATTATTATTAAGGAAACAAGTATAAAAGCTCACAGAGTCGACATGTTTCGCCTACTCCTGTAGGCATTTTCAAGACAACTGAAAAACTACATTTGAAAAAATCGCGCGTTGCTCCTTACCTGTATACCTTTCTTAAGAGCTCCAAGGAGCAACGCGCGATTTTTTCAAATGTAGTTTTTCAGTTGTCTTGAAAATGCCTACAGGAGTAGGCGAAACATGTCGACTCTGTGAGCTTTTATACTTGTTTCCTTAATAATAATTATAACTGTTCATATTTCAAATTTCTGTCGAGTGAAGACAAGTGTTTTTCTTCCTTTTCTCAATTATGACGTTACTTGACAAAGTATCCCTCCTGCAAAAATATATTTCCTGTGATATGTTTATTTGTTTGAGTAATTTTACGTAGGTAATTAGAACCAGGGCAAATGGAGGCTGCAATCTAAAAGACCTACTTGAGCAGAATAAGGCATGGTAGAACAAGTATGAGTAATATATGACTAATTACCTAAAAATACATTTTTTATAATTAGTTCTGTAAATCCTAGCCTTCATGATCAACATTTTAATGTTTATATCACAGAGGGAGGGATCAGGAATAGGAGAAGATGTTTTATGTGTATATTGGCAAGGAAATGTGCTAAAATGGGTAAATACCCCAACTTGGGGTAAATACCCGGGTATTTACCCCGAGTATTTACCCCAAAAATAAATACCCGGGTATTTGTACATCCTTCAGCCAGCATGAAGAAATTGGTAATAACGAAAAATTAGAGAAAAAAAAAGGGAGCAGTTGAATAGAAAGAAAAAGTCTATATTATACTAATCTTTTGTCCCTAAAAAACAATTCCATGGCTGAGAACAATTTTTTCTATTTGTATATTGTAATACTGTTTCAAATGTTTTTTTGTAAATTATTTGTTCAATAAAGGCTATTTTATTTTATTTTATTTATTTTATTTTATTATTTGTACATCACTGTTCGAACCCGCGACCTCTCGAACCCCTGGATTCACAGAGTGCCACCTTTACCACTGAGCTACCGATACAGCCACCTCACATGTAAAGAAAAAATGTTGGTGCATGGGAAGTGGGAAGTCGGTGTAATTTTTGTGGAAATTACGGCCCGTGCTCAGACATTTCGGACACAGTGAGACTCCATTGTTGTCAATACTTATGATGAAAGGAAAATAAAAAGAACCACCAATTTTAACTTTGTTTTACGGAATTGTGTGTTGCTGATCAACATGTTTAGATTTAATGAGAGAAAAAAAGTTTACAAAATCTTTTTTTTGAACTCTTTGACTGCCATGACACGCAGCAATGCGTGTGTGGTGGTTTTGGTTTCTAAATGCGTTGAATAGTATATGCGTGCTATGGCACCACGGGGGAACCAAAAAAAGTTACTTGACCTCCGCGGCCATGGCACGCGCATTGTAAAATGTCCAAAAAAGCTGTGGCTGGTGAGGAAACATTATGAATAATGCTGTGGCGTCACAGGAAATGTACCAAAAAAGCCTTGGCAGCTAAAGAGTTAAATCATTTATCTGAAGTATTGGAATAGAAGAACATCGATGAAAATTGTCACTGCCCGGAGAGTTTGATTTCTTGACAAAAAATAAAATAATATTCAGTTTTTCGTAGTGCAACCAGACAGCAAGAGTGTGCTGGAGGGGCTGCTCATCCCCTGGTGCGAGGACTGCGGCAGCAGAGAGCTGATGCAAGCTGTGGGCATTGTGGGTGCGGTCATCATGCCGCACAACCTCTACCTGCACTCCGGCCTCGTCAAGGTGAGTCGAACCACTGACCTCTACCTTACGAGTCCACTGTTTATCGAAGATTTTCTTAAAAAGGAGGCTTTTTATTTCTTAGAAGAATTTTTGAGTTGTAGCTTGAGTGATATGGTCTCTAGCTTACAATTTACTTAGTTTGTTACTTCTTAAGTTCTATTATGTCTTTTCCTTCTTCTGCCCCATTTCTGTATCTGTATTTGACTTGTGTAAACAAATTGTATATTTGATGTACACCAATAAATAAATCTTATCTAAGAGCTATTGAGATCGGTATTGGAGCTACAGGTTAGTGGCGATCTCAACAATACCGATTTATGATAATTAACTCAGTATCTCAGAAGAATTTTTCGAAAATGTCGGAAATTTATAATCAAAGCATTGTTGTATGTGGTTTCTTTTGTGTTATTATGTCAGAACTGTAGTGGATAGCTCGGCAGTACGAATCTCTAAATTTCATCATTTTCTAGCATCCATTTATTTTCCTTCTCGTAATGCCGCCACTAATTATTATTTTCTTTTTTTAATGTTAGCTCAAGACCTTTTCACAATGGACAGTTTAATCTGATTGAGTTCTGTTTCTTCAGTCTCGCGATGTGAATCGAGCGGATAAGGGGAAAGTGAAGGAGGCCAATTTCTACTTCTTCGTGGAGTCGTGTGTCGCTCTGGCTGTTTCCTTCGTGATCAATGTGTTTGTGGTCAGTGTGTTTGCCCATGGTCTGTTCAACAAAACCAACAACGATGTGGTGAGTTATGAAAAAAATGACCGTAAGATTTGTCAACTCGTACTCGTGTGAGGAAAATTTTATTTTTCTAAACATTCAACATTTTTCCTGCCAACCTTTCTATTAAGTAAAGTCTAAAGGAATGATTAACTAGTTGATTAAACTGATCAGAGCTCACCTCACAGTTCACATAAGGGAAGAACTCTTTAGGTAACTATCAGATATTAAATAACTCTAAAATAAAATTTAAATTGTAAACCGGCCGTAACCGGACCATTTTACCTAATTTTTCACCCATTTCTTAGTCTGTATCAATGTTGCTTAATATGGTGTCTTATACATTAAATTCCCAGCATGTCTGGAACATACCCTGAAAATTTCAGTTTGATTGCACAAAAATTACAGCTTTCACCACAGTAAGCGATTTTGTACCAATTCTTTGACTAGCTCGACGATACTTAACATGATGAGTTCCAAAAACTATACAGCAAATTCAAAGTACATATAAATGGAAGATATCCTGAAAGTTTCAGCTCGATTGGACTAAGATTACAACTTTTATCGGTTTACAAACATACATACATGCATAAACAGACACATACATAAATACATGGAAATGGACAAATGCAGCTCAAGTTGAAGTTAGATCTTACTTCGTTCGCAATTATTCACTAGCAATCTTTTCCCCCAATAATTAGGAAATGCTCATAATAAAATAAGAAGAGCACTTAGCTCTGAAAAATACCAACTTTCCCACAAAATCAATTCAATTTAGACTTGAGAACTTTTTCAATGAAGAAAAACTTAAAAGATTTTTGTTTTATATTTTAGGAATATACCTAGTGTCCAATTATAAACGAGACATTCAAATATCTCGAAAATTACCGACAATAGAAAAAATCTGTTCAGGGATCATTTTCATATCTCTAAAGGGGATACTTGATGGTGACCTTAAGAAGTTTCTTGAATCAAAGTCAAATTTAAAATTTTAAATGGCACTTCCTATTTTTTATGACATTTTTGAAATCTACACAAAAATTTAAGTTAAAAAAAAATCTTGCAAAAAAAAAATCAAAAGTTGGTGTCAATAAATATATGCCATATTTATTGTTGCTGCACCTAAGTCACTACTTTTTCATAAGTGCTGTCTATAATTTAATATCTATTCCTTCTTTTCATTTCAGAGGCAAGTCTGTGAAGCTCAGAACAGTCCCTACACTAACACGTTTTTGGTAAGTTGATACTACAATATACCAGTACTAGCCGCGTTGCGGCCAGCCGTAAAAAAATGTGCCAAAACTAATGTCGACGTCGTACCTGCTTGAGCGGGATAAGACAGAGTAAAAGAAGAAGAAGTTAATCACTTTGATAGGTGCACTTTTCTAAACCTCCATTCAAAACTCCGGCCAATTAACACGTAGACGACCGGGTGTACCACCGGTGGTACACGCACGTTCGTACGGAATGGACCGGGTGTACCACCGGTGGTACACGCACGTTCGTACGGAATGGACCGGGTGTACCACCGGTGGTACACGGGGTCGGATAGCCGTATTATCGCCGGTCCCACAAGAGAATTCACGAAAAACCATGCCGGTTGTCTAAGTGTTAAAATAGTAATGAATTGTTCCTCTCATTTCAGAACAACAGTGATGCCATTGAAATAGACATTTTCAAAGGTGGTGTGTTCCTCGGCTGTCAGTTTGGTGTAGTGGCCATGTACATCTGGGCAGTTGGGATTCTAGCAGCCGGACAGTCCAGTACTATGACTGGCTGCTACGCTGGACAGTTTGCTATGGAGGTAATGCACTCAACTTGGACTCTTTTTCGTCAAAAAAATGTATACAATACAATGATAAAATACTTTCTCTTTTTCGTTTTTGGCGACGAAATTTTGTAATTCCACCCTTCAGATTTAACACTTAGACGACCGGGTGTACCACCGGTGGTACACGCGTGTCTGTATGGAATGGACCGGGTGTACCACCGGTGGTACACGCATGTACTACGCCTGTGAATAGCCTAAACATCGCCGGTCCCACGGGAGAATTCACTAAAAACATGCCGGTCGTCTATGTGTTAAGAAATCCATCGTAAATTAAAACTTTGTGCAGTGCAATACCTAATGGTTTTTGTTGGGTTAGCAAAATCTCTCTCTTAATAAAGTTGACACTTTTCCTACATCTCCTACTTTTTTGTAATAGCTGTCCTGCTGCATCACGTATTTATTTATTTTATTATTGGTTATATACGTTATGGTTAACAAGTGACATAATCAATCGTCAAATTTACAATAAAATTTTAAATAAGCTAAAAAAATCTGAAAGATTTACATAAAAAAACCATATAATACAATGCATTGGTATTAAATTAAAATACAAGGGACGAATGATGAAGTTTCATAACAGATCCACCAAGATTTTAGGTATTTACAACTCACATCACTATCGATGCTTGTCAAAAGACGCAATGTTCTTTACAGTATGTCCATAGCTAGGAATGATGTTTTAAACTAGGAATGATGATGTTTGCTTCAGGGTGGTTTGTTTACGCACAATTTTATAGCTTATTTATTAATTAAATTAAATAATCATATTTAATTTCTTTTTTTTCTGGCTGGGGGACTATAAACAGGGAGTAGACCAGCAGTCTGGCTGGACGACTATAAACAGGGAGTAGACCAGCATTGGCTCGGTTCTGGGGGCCCTTGTCAATTATTAGCCTCCTTGTAAAGACAGTGGTAGAAGTGCTGAGTCATTCCTCCACTGTCTTGCTACCATCGTTCACGATGACGCCACCCTATGATGATTTAGGGCGGAATTAATAGACAACATCAATAACTTAAGTCGTTGGTAAGTGTCGGTTTTCCCTATCTTCCACAGTACGCAATCCGTGACTTAGCGCCACAGAGGTATTACAAAAACGTCTATTAATTCCGCCCTTAATTTCTCTCTTGTTCGATTTCCAGGGGTTCCTAAATCTGCAGTGGGCGCGTTGGAAGCGAGTCCTGTTCACGCGGGCCGTGGCTATCGCCCCCACATTCTTCGTCGCCAGCTACTCTCAGCTGGACGATCTCACTCGGATGAATGACCTGCTCAACACGGTGATGAGCTTGCAGCTGCCCTTCGCTGTGCTTCCTACCATGGCCTTCACGTCCAACCCCAACATCATGGGAGACTTTGTCAATAGCATGTAAGTGATAGCAAACATTGGTGTAAGAAAAAGTCAAAAGTCTTTTTTTTTATGGCTTTAACGGCAGGATTCTCACACTGTGAGCTCTTCCACCCATCCGATGATTTCCCCTCAATCATTCCACAAGGCAAGGCCCGATGGTCAGACAAAAAGGGGAAAGTAGAAAAAGAAGAGATAGAGAGAAAAGTCTTCATTACGGGCCTGAACGAGCTACGAAGAGTTGGATTAATTTTTAAAGAGACATAGCACACTCAAAATATTATTTACTAGTAGTTCTGTGAACTGTAATCCTCACACAAATTCCCTTTTTTAATTAAAATGTATTATCAGGACATAAGACCTTTTATTGAATGCCTTACTCAATGGGTTACAATTTAAAAAAATCTGGTGTAAACATCACACGACTTTCCTTATCATATTATGAATGGAAACAGGACCAAAAGCCACTGGTGACCCAAAGGTAACAGTTAGCAAAAAATCAAAGCCAAATTCGTAATCAGCACCTCAAAATAATTGGACTTGATATGTCACAATGCCTATCTAGGATGAATAATAAAAAAGTTAGTCAAAGCGGGTCCCCCCCAAAATACCGGTAAATTGGGCCGAGGTCCAAAAAGTTCAAGATATCAAAAAAATGATCAGAAGAGACCCCTATTATTTTTTTAATCCAAGAAAATGTTGTTCTATAACTTTTTTTGTATCTTTAACCAATTCATAGAAGCGGCGCTTGCGGCCAATATTTGCGGCCCCGCGGCCGCATTTTGCGGCCGATTTCAACCAAAAGTTTCGTGGTTCGTCTGGTGTATAAAATTGATTTGCATACCAAATTTCAAGTCTCTAGCTCTTACCGTTCTTGAGATATCCTGTTCACAGACAGACAGACAGACGCACGGACCAATGGCTGAAAACAACTTTTTTGGTATCCTGAAGCTATGATTCGTCCAGAAATGTGAAAAACTGGATAGGTCAAATTTTCGACGAATACAATACTTTCCTTATTATAGGATAAGGAAAGTAAAAAATATAAGAATAGACTTTGGTGAAGAGGCTTTGTGCATCGACCTGGCCCTTAGGATAGAACGATTACGGATATGTATGTAGTAAGACTTGATTTAAATAAGTAAAATTAATGGGTTCGTTAATCGAACATAGTGAGGGAAAATGGCCGGGTCTAAATGCGCCTGCCAGGTCCTGGCTCATGTAGATTTAGGGCGGAATTAATAGACAACATCAATAACTTAAGTCGTTGGTAAGTGTCGATTTTCCCTATCTTACACAGTACGCAATCCGTGACTTAGCGCCACAGAGGTTTTACAAAAACATCTATTAATTCCGCCCTTAAGGTCACTTTGGATCTCTGTGATTGGTGAAAATTAATTAGGTGACCTTAAATCTACACGAGCCTGGCAGCCACATCTCGGGCCGGCTATAGAGACCATCAGAACATTATGGTCTAGCTCACACTGCTACATCAACAACAACATTCAGGGCGGAATTAATAGACAACATCAATAACTTAAGTCGTTGCTAAGTGTCGGTTTTCC
Source organism: Bactericera cockerelli (assembly GCA_024516035.1). Classification (NCBI taxonomy): domain Eukaryota; kingdom Metazoa; phylum Arthropoda; class Insecta; order Hemiptera; family Triozidae; genus Bactericera; species Bactericera cockerelli. The sequence continues at coordinate 28,927,378 of CM044957.1, read as the reverse complement.
CTATCTTACACAGTACGCAATCGGTGACTTAGCGCCACAGAGGTATTACAAAAACGTCTATTAATTCCGCCCCTCATCTTTCTTTTTTCAGAGGAACGAAAATCGTGACAATGTGTCTGAGCGTTGTGATAATCGCCATCAATTCTAGCTTCTTCTTAGACCTTCTAACGCAAGATCTTTCCTGGTTTGTGACGGCACTCCTCGTAGTATATGGAGTCTTGTATGTCGTCATGGTCCTATATCTAATACTTCACCTGATTGTGTCCTTGGGGGGTGAATCCAGGTTTAACCGGAGTGAGGTAAGCCGTTTTCTGTTGTATATTTGAAAAATCGAAAGTAGATTTTAAAAAAAAGAACTTTGGTACACCCTGTATAAAAAAAAAATATTAAAATAACCGCGACTAAAAATAAGGAAAGAAGTGTTTTTTTTTTTCATTATTTTATTTAAACAGTTACGAAATTATTTCTGGTGAACATAACTCCAGGGCTACCCTGTATAACTTTTACTTCCACTCAAAATTGAAGCCAGTCCACCCATTGGAGAGACTGCGGAATACAGTTATGAATAAATTATAAGTATAGATACCGTATCCCAGCACGTGGTCAAGACAATGTCTCATTTAAAACTGTTTTTTTGCAAACGTGGGGTGTCTTGGGTTTGGCGTGTGTTCCGATGAGTCTTACTAGTTGTGCAATTTTTTGTTGAAACTTTTGTATATATTTAAATATAAAACAGCTCTTCGAAACGCAAGCCATCAGGAATAGTGCCCATAATGCTCACAACATTAATTTCTTCGTTGAATGGCGATTGACATTTTTTGGATTAAGAAGCTTTTGGAACGTTAATCGCCATTCAAACGAGATAGTTTATCGCCAATCTTCTTTACGAAATGCTGTGTTTCCAGTGACCAGGGCCCCAGAGTTTCAACAGCAAAGGCTAAAAAGATGTTTTGAGCCCTGTACTTTCACGTGCATTTATCTATTTCAGTTTGTGTCCAAGTACATAGGATCTCAGTTGAGGGACAACATAGTTCTCACGTCGTGTGATAATGCCAGCAGTATTCCGTCAACAAGGTAAGCTCCAAAGTCTTTTGTCTATATTTCCTTCTGCAAGACGAGTCTTATATGAGTACGAGATTGAATGTTTTGTCTTGTATGATTCACTGTTTGTCTCTTAGGTTTATGTGTACCTACAGCGAGGCTAAGAAGTCCCGAGAGGATCTTTTTGACGGCTATCACAAATTTATCCAAAAAAATTGTTGGTATTATGAAAATTGCGACAAGGTGTCCAAAAAATAATGAAACAGGCACCAACTTAGGATTTTTAAAAAGTTACCTCTTTTTTTTTTTCGAAATCTATGTTTAATTTCACAAGCTATCGGATACTTTGATTAAAAGGATCTTGATCAACCCCGCTGAATAATGGACTTTTCTTCAAAAATATGGAACAGATTGTGACACAGAAATCAGACTAGTTTCTCATGTGAAAGAAAAGGCATTATTGATTTGCATTATTTATGTCGGTCCCACGCCTAGTTAGAAACTATTGATCTTACTCAACACTAGCTGTAGGACCGAACTTGTAAAATATGGTACCACATTATTTAATGAAAAACTGATAAATGTATCTCACTCTGGATTCTATCTCTTTGTCTCGAAGAAAAGTTCATTACTACCGGTTCATCAAAGAAACGTTTAATCAGAGCATTGAGTGAGATTGATTGTGTTTAATTAACGTAGATTTCGAATTTATGAAGAAACTAGGTGTTTCGATTTAAAAATCGACTGCTGGTCTTTGCTTCATTACTTTTGGGACAACGCCAAAAAATTGATAAATTTATTTTAGAACTTCATACAAATTTTCAAATCTCTATCTTTAGCCGTTAAATAGATAAATATCTCTCCTGGTTTTTGGCCACTCTCTATAGAGGGTGTAAAAAATAAAACGCAGACAAAGGGTGTTTTTCTTATGCATTTTCATATGTGTTAACACCTCAAAATACAAAAAATATTTTATTTTGTACTAGCAAATGCTACTTTTGAACTTTTGTACCTGTTATTTAATTATGAGTGCTATACTGTACTAGTGATTGTTTAGTACTTAAAATTAATTGTCAAGCTTTTTCCCCCCTTTTTTGCTTTCATTAAATAATCAAGTCAGTAGTCTCACCATTTGAGCATAGATTACTAAAATTTATTTTTAAGTTGGAGATATGAATGACAAATCAATCACTTATTGTATTTTGACCTCACCGTACTGATTCGACTGACCAATTAATTTGTTAAGAAAAGTTTTGCATGTACTAGTGACTCCATCTAGTGTATCCGTGTTAACACCTCTTTTAAATTACAAAGCATTATCAATTAATCCATTAATGGCTGCATCCTGTACATTGTTCCATTAAGATAAGCCGTTCCATTGAACGGCTCGCTCAAAAAACGAGCTATCTGCATTTTTCAAATTTGTAGGGGAAACGTTGTTAAGCTATCTGTCATATGGTCCGTTTTTGTGCACTTTTAGCTATCGGAGAGCCAGCGGCTCTTCACCAATGAAGCAGCATATTTATGTGACCCCAAAACCGTCGAAAAAATGGCAGATATGCAGATAGCTCGTTTTTTCAGCAAGGCCTTCAATTGTAAGATATGGAATCATTTTACAAGTCTAGTAATTTATGGAATTGTAAATTGCTTGTACAATATGAAATATCTACACTTGCAGGAACATGAGCTCACGAGTTGTACACTCATAAATTGTTCACCTCTAATGATAAAAAAACATGGCGAAAATTTTGAATTTGTTTTATCGATGTGAAATCGACATTTTTCAAGTTCAATTATTATGATAAGTTTAAAATCTTTTATTCTTTTACTATCGAATTACTTAATAGGAAGTTTAGTCTAATAATTTTTGTCTTAAATGTTGAATTAAGCAATGCAAATTATCAAATTAGTAGAAAAATTCACCATTTTTATTTACATATCCATATGCAAGGAAACAATATTCCATCTTAATGTAATGGACAGAATTTTATGGTAAACAATTCAACAATTCTTCACTCATGAATATGGAATTTGTTAACTTATCAGTGAACACAATACTGTGCTGCCACACATTTTTTTCATATATTTCAAGATGGCTTAAGGAAGCCATCTTGAAGCCAAGTGTAGGAGGGTACTTGTAAATTACAATTCCATATCATATTGGCATAGGCTACTGAGGTTTCTTCTTGTCTAAGTAACCTTGTACATTTTTTCGTTTGGATCCCTTTCAGAACCCAATAACTTGCTTGATATTTTTTTTTTTATAAATGTGATGTTTGCATCCCAGTATTTTTTGTAGTCCTCTTAGTTTTGAAAAATTTAAGAATTTCATTAATAACATAAATGAATAGAAGTATTGGTTGTAGGTCATAATGAAGTGACAAATTAATTGACACCACCGATTGAATGATGTAATCAAGTATATTTTTATTGATTTTTTACTTTCCCAATTAAGATTTGTTTCTTCTCATTTCACAAGTTGCATTACATATCCTCATAGATGAGAAAAACCAAAAGTAGTAGAGGTGTGATAATGAAACAAAATAATGGATTTATCCTTCTAAATCTCAGCTGCACGGTTAATTCATCTAGTAGGTACATTTCCATCACCAAAGAGATAAATGTTCTTTTTAAATAATTTTATAAATCTTTTGATGGCGGGTTCGATTCCCACCCATAGCAAATTTTAAATTTATGCCCAAACCGATTGGTTTTCTTCTGTCTTGTGTTTCTTTTCTCTTCCATCAAATATATGAGCTCAGGTATTGAAATTCTCTCGATCCATGGTCTATTTGAAACACACCCTCATATTTTATTTAGCAAGAGATGAATATGACATTGAATTTAGTAGACCTCTGAGTATTCTGTTTCTTATTGCACAAGTGTAATGTATAGTAATCCACCAGTTAGATTATGGTTAAAATCCCCCTCGAATAGTTAAACCCTAGTGGAATAATAATTTCGAAGGGCAGAATGTTTACGGTGAACTGATATTTATGTACATCTCCATGTTTTTTGTATGTTCCCTGCTCTCTTGCGGATTATTTTAGTGACGACGAATTGAGTTTTGCTCAAATGTAGTAAAAAACTACAGACGGCAAACTCCTCCCGTATCTAGCAAGAAATCAAAGCTGTGATATAAATAACTGGTATGTACCTATTTTTGCCTTCCTTTTTTTTCTCTTTAATTTGTCTTCTTCACTGTACAGCGTTCACTGCGTTCATACACCTTTGTGTTAAGTAGGTATTTATTTTAGACAGGGTGTTTCTGAAATGAGAGCAAAAATTGATACCATAGGTTCCCCAAGTCAAATAAGCATGAGTTATCTCCATACTAGGGGTCGGAAATGGACCATAACAGAGCTAGAACCACTTAGTTGGTACCAAAAACTCGAGAAAGAAAAATCGTTGAAATTGAACTATCAGCCGATTCTTTATTACGTCCTATTAATTTCTAATATTAATCAGCAGTATTGTGTTCGTTTTTGAAAGAAAAAAAATAATATATTTTTGCTCCGATTTCAATTCTTTCATATTTCTGGACGTTTCTTAACCTCCTGAGCATCGTTGGTTTTGTGTCGGTCTATTAAATACATTCCTTGTAACGCACAAATCTCAGAAACTACTGAACGGTTTTTTATATTAAATTTTGTTCACATAAATATGTATAATTGTATATATTGTATATACTAGAAGACATATATTATTGTAGATGGTCAAATTTTAAATTCATTATCTCGCACTAGCGGTTCTTGGATAAGAAATCATTCTCCTGATCATTAACTTTAGGAACGCAAACCGAAGTCGCGTTGAGTGCACCGGTTCTCGTAGGATCACCGAAGTTAAGCACCGTCCAGCGAGGTGAAGACTTCGTGATGCTGCCATTCAGGCCCAAACCAGGCTGGGTGAGGTTAATTGAGGTAGCAGGTTTGTTAGTTTCTTGCAAATGGAGAGTAACACCCCCGTCGTGATATGACCATACAGTTGAAAGCAACGTTAAACCCAACAACAAAAAAATAGTTTTGCTACAAAAAATGGCAGGATAATTTTTTTTCTTTTTTTTATTGAACAAATTACTTCACCCTGGAAAATCACAGAAATGAAATATACGAAAGTCTGAATATGGTTTGTTGAATCTAACTTTGATCCTGACATTCCTTACCTTAAAGACTGAGTAATTTTGTTCAAACACAACACAATCACTAGAAATGTAAAAGTTCTGGGTATTTCACAGTTTCAATATCTCCCCATAACTCGGTTCCTGATTAAGGAGGGAATGCCAAATACACACCAATGAAGCATCATGATGATAGGAGACTCCATGCAAACAATCAAGTCAATCTGATGAGAATTAATTTTTATATGTTAGGGTTACCAGCGTTGGGTGGTTCTAACTTCGTTAGGGTCCATTTCAGACCCCTAGTAGATCTATGGTATCAATAATTGCACTCATTTCAGAAACACCCTGTTTAAAAAATTCCGCCTTTTCTTTTTTGGTAATTACGAATCTGTTATTGCGTGAAATAAGCACGGTAGAACTTTTGAGTGACAAAACGTTTCAACTGGAAATGGCAGTTTGGCTAGAGTATCACTATCACATTGATCTCTCTGTCAACCGCAGTACATTACAATGTTTTATTGGGGTCTTTTCTTACAGAAATACCTATGTGAACTCCAATAAAGGGTTGGGTGGAAGAGATTGCCATAGGCAATAACCCCGCCCTTTAGTTAGGACATATGTGTCTATATATTTTTCTATTATTTTTCATTTTTATTGTATATATGGTTTTCATTTTTCTTTCATTGTTAATATAATTATTTGTATTGTACATACATTGTCCATTTATATCTAATAAAAGTGTTGAATCTATACTTATAAAAGAGAGTTTCACTCACTGACTGATTCATCACTGTTTCTCCGAACTGGTAACTCTAGGAAGCTGAAATTTGGTAGGTACCTTTGTCTTATAGTCTAGATGTGCAATAAGACGCAATAGGATTTTTCGAAATTCCCACTACAACACCTGCCATTGGCGAAAAAGAATTTTTTGCTTTCACGGCTATGCCTCGGCCCGCAAAGCGGGCGACAGCCCGCTAGTAATAATATAATAATAATAAGTCTATAATTTTTAATAGTATAAATTATGTTACCAACAAAATTTTACTTCACACGAATAATGGCCCCATATCTTTCCTTGGATTTACACTAACCCTACGGATAAATCTCAAGGATAATAAAACCAATAGTTACATAGGAGAAATTTTGAAATTTCATTCAATCTGTTTGAACTGATACCTACATCTGTTGAGATTTTTCTGATAGTGTTTTTGGTTATGCTTCAACAGAGCCCTGAGTTCTCATTGACTTAAGTTTCTCCTGATTATTTGATTTGCTTTGTTTTTCTCTGCGCAGGATTAAGAGAGAATATGAGGAAGTACAAGGTGACGTTATTTCCGACACACGCAGCACTGCACATTTCATTCTCAATCGTGCCTAAATAAAGTTTTGCACTCCTTAATACGACCGGTCTCTATCGTCAATTGTTTGAGAAAAGGTGCGCTGTATGTTTAATTCAGTTTTTGGGTTGGTATGCAGAAACGTTTTTCATTCCCTCTCAGGTTTAATAAAAGGATTCTTCATAAGTGAATAAGCGTTCCAACATGTTACTAGTGTCTACATACCAGACATCATTCTCTACGGAGGCTGTAAGACAGGTGAAGATACTACGAGTGAGCCAAATTTTTACACAAATAGTCTCTGTTTAGAAATTTGTGTAATCTAAAAATAAATAGGTATACCTACTTTTTAGTAAATTTAATCTTATTTCACGGTTTTTGCTTTTTGTGTAGCTTATCTAACAAAATGTTTTTTGCTTGGTGACAGATTTTGTTATAGTTTTGGGTGCTTTTTTTGGGTCACTTTTCAAAGCAATATTTTTCATGCTTATTTTGAAAATCTATATTTTATGTATAGTCTGGGGTTATTTTGTTAGCTTGGGACTTGTTTAATAATCCTTTAATTTAATTTGTTCAATTCTAGGAATATTTTTACTTTTTTTAAAACATTACTACACTGTGAGTCAGTTGGTCAAAAAGTTTAAAATTGTCATGGTATATTACTTAGATTATTTCCCAAAAGTATAGAACCTAGATTAATTTATTTGGTCTCTCGTTCTAGGTCTTCATAAAATGTAGAGTGCTGTCGGAGCCTTGTCTGAGCCCCCAACTCGAAACCTACACAGAGAATCTATTTCATCTCTGGTCTTTCACGGAAGAACAATCCAAACCTGCATTGCCTCTTGGTGTGTACTACTCTGTCCGTTTACGGATAATAGGCTAGTTAAGGAATAAGTTGTAGTGTGTGAGCGGCGACGCAGCCGATTCCTTTGAATGCTTGTTCGGGGTGAGAGAGTAAACATATTAAAGTCCTTATGTCTAGTATTAAAAGTTCTAATGTCTAGTTTGAGAGGAAACAAAGGAAAGGGGGTGGGGGTAAAGATTGTTCAAAATGGTGAAAAGAAGTCCCCTTGTAGCATTTTTGCTTATATCAAGATTTTGAAAAATATGGATTTTGGGGCTAAATGGTTAGAGAAATCAAAAAATGTATGATAGTTAGGGGGGTCAAAACCATACTTATAACCTCCCAAATACAAGAGAAATTTGTCAAAAAAGTAATTGGTGGAGCCGCCAGGGGCGGAATTCTGACTGTCGGCTGGCATACTTTGGCGTTAACTAGAAGATATTGAATTTTTTATGGGAATTGACTCCCCTTTATGTATGGGTAAAACGCCATTATCAATCAGAAAAAGTGTAAAAGTCATTGTTAGAGCCCCCTAAGGTGGAATCATAAAGCTTTTTTGGAGTGTATAGTAAGTAAGTATATCTCAAAAACAGCTAGGAATTTTTCAAGGTAGCGTGGAATTTTTATTTTCACCTCCTTTGAACCACCTTCACTCCCCCTAACTCCGTTTCCTCCCATCCTCGACCTCAGGAATTTAGTATGTTTACTCTCTCACTCTACTGAAGAAGTAGGTATCTTAAGGAATTGGCTGCGTCACGCACTCTACATCTTCTTTAAAGTTATTAATCAGGCTATAAAGAAACATGCTACTTTTTTCCAGTCGTTGATCTGATTAAATGAAATGTACGCTCTTTTGCACCCAAGGATCCTACAATAGGAATTATCTAAATAATATGAACATAAAACACTTGTCTTTTTTGTTTTACTTTATTGCCATTTCCCCAGTCATCGTCAGGAAAGATAAAAATAATCTAGTAAATTATTTTTTATTCTAGTTACTTCCATTATTCTAGTAACTTCCCAGATTAGTTTTAAGTTTATTCTTCATTTCACTGACGATTGTAAATGGCCACCTGAAAATAAAACTTGAGTAAAATAAAAAAAATATTAGAAGTTTCTCGGAAGTAAAAAAGTCATGTGTTTTATCGTCAAATTATTTAGATTTTCATTTTCCAAAAGTTGCGTATATTTATAAGTTACTCTCGAGATATAAGTATAATTTCATTGTTATTCTTCTTCTTTCACTTTGCCTTTTCCCAAACCTACTTGGAGTTGGCATAGTTTGACCTCATGGTAGAGGCTGGTTGGTTGTGGCATATTTTTACGGTTTGATGTCCTACATAACGCCAATGATTCTATTTGAATTAACGTCCTGATTAAGACGGGGGTTTTACCCTCCATTCGCTGTGAATCGTACCAGCTACCCACATTAAACTCACCCAGCCTGGTTAGGGCCGGAAATATATAATTTCATTTTTAATAATAATAATTATCTGTGGGTTCTTTCACCTGGAATATTTTGAGCAGACTGATTTCATCACCAAATTGGCTCAACTTATTTTCTCGTGAAAGTTATGTATTTTCCCCCAACTCTTAAAATAAATATATGGGTGTGATTAATTTGATTCAAGTAAATTTTCATCTATGTACCTTATTTTAAAATGTATACAATATAGTTAGGAAGACTGTCTGAAATAATCCCACCTTGTAGTTCGCTCTTATATTTTGTGAAGTAGAAAGGCTGAGAGTCCAATAGTTGAACAAATGTTAGCAAATAAAGCAGAAGGGTCTTTATGGAAGCCCCGTATATCTTATTCTCGTATATAATACGAGTGTCAAACTTGAAATAATCAAATTTAACTGAATAATTACATTACATATACCTTTGTATACAGGGTCTTCATAAAGTCTCACCCAGGCCTAGGTTTCTCGAAAACGACTCAGAATATCAAAAAACGCAAAAACCCGTGTTCCTTTATATTTAGGAGGATTGATTTTCAGCCAAAAATTTTTTGCCTACATGGCCCCAGTCAGGCTGGGCATGGACCAACTTCAAAATCTTAAATAGAATGGTATGTCTTGTGGCATATTGTTTTAAAGGTCTTATTGAGAGAAGTTCATTACAATAAATTTCAGTGTGCTGCGACTTATCGTTCTCGAGATACAGGGTCGGACGTCCTGCGTAGTATCCCTATATTTTGACCTATAACTCGTTAACCGTAAATTATGGAGAAATTTTTTCTTGATAATAATAACTCTTTATAGCAAGAACTTTCGAACAAGTTAAAATTTGATTTGTTTTTTCGTTAAATTTTTTTCGACTGTTCGTCCGGCTGGCTGACGAAACCGACCAGAAACTAACATCAACAGAGTATGTCGAGTTATAACTTGTTCGAAAAGTCTCATCATAAGGAGTTATTACTAACAAGAAAAATTTTCTCCATAATTTACGGTTATCGAGTTATAGGTCAAAATATATGGATATTACGCAGGACGTCCGACCCTGTATCTCGAGAACGATAAGTCGCAGCACACTGAAATTTATTGTAATGAACTTCTCTCAATAAGACCTTTAAAACAATATGCCACAAGACATACCATTCTGTTTAAGATTTTAAAGTTGGTCCATGCCCAGCCTGACTGGGGCCGTGTAGGCAAAATTTTTTTGGCTGAAAATCAATCCTCCTAAATATAAAGGAACACGGGTTTTTGCGTTTTTTGATATTCTGAGTCGTTTTCGAGAAACCTAGGCCTGGGTGAGACTTTATGAAGACCCTGTATACAAAGGTATATGTAATGTAATTATTCAGTTAAATTTGATTATTTCAAGTTTGACACTCGTATTATATACGAGAATAAGATATACGGGGCTTCCATAAAGACCCTTCTGCTTTATTTGCTAACATTTGTTCAACTATTGGACTCTCAGCCTGTATATTTACAACCAACCGGTGACTTCATTTTTGCATCTAGAAAAGTCTCATCATAACTTAACAATTCATCTACCCACTTAAAAACTTCCGATGAATTTCTAATATTAGAAATCTTGTATTTTTCTCTTGGTCCATGCTACTATTTAATTAAATATAATAGTAACATACTTCTATATTAACTGCAATACTTACGTGTACAAAATACCATACTTATCAGTATTTATTGAAATAATATATGTAGTATATTGAATAGTATATTGAATTTTTTCCTAATTTAGGTTCGCTTAAATACGTACACAAAATACTGATAGTACATTTATGAGTGCAATATTCATTGAACCCACTTGTTTTAGATTTCTAGGAGGTGAAAATCTTCAGGAACTAAAATTGATTATTTTTAATATTAAAGTGGTCTATAAAAGACGAACACAGTTTAACATAGCACCTCTTTCTTGTAAAGAATATAGTAAAAATACATTATTATTATGTTTTGAGTTTATATCAAATATGTATGTATGTATCTTTAGATTGTTAAGTTAGACTTTAGTTTGTATTAACTTATGGAATTATACCTTTTTATTATATGTATATTATATTATGTTTATTACACAAGGTGAACCAAAAAAAAAAGGTTTACATCCGTTGATTCTAACGGCTGCCTATGATACCGTTTGGAAAAAAGGGCCCCAGATAGCACAAATTCTTCGGACAAATGTTGAGTGTTTCATGGTGTAAAAAACTTGTATCAGGTATTTTTTTTCTGTTCAGCAGTTCAAAAGACACAAACCAAACCGTAAAATACAAAGTAACGAGACACATCGAAATTTTGTTGGCTTTCTGCAAAATCGATTCATCTTAACAGGAACAAAGAACTGACCTGAAAAATAAGCCTAAGTCGGGCTTTTTCGGAAAGGTGCAATAAATCACTTTGAGCAGTTACGAATGCGAAGCCAAAAATTGATTGCCGATCCGGGCTGGAAATGCCGTCAGTAATCTACCATTAACGGGTGTAAACGTTTTTTTTTTTTTGGTCCACCCTGTAAATTAAACTGTACACCATCCAAAATATGAGCTTTCTTAGGTTTTCGGGAAGTGCCTCATAATTTTGATGATCTGTCAGTCAGTTACAAAATCGCAAATTTTAAAATTACCTTTCTCCGAAAGTTTTTTGAATTGACATGTGTGCCAAATAGCTCCATGGTCAACCAAACCAAAGATATAAAAGTGTGAAAAACCGGTGAATCGGTTCGTGTAAAGATACACTGCCGTGCTTGCTGGAACTTGGCCTAGCGGTTTTTCACATGCTTCATGGTGTAAAAAGCACTTTCACACACGTATGAACTGCCGATCTTTTTGGTTTGGAATACAACGTCAGGTTGAAAAACAGTGTTCCATTTGTTATTGGTTCAGAGGGAGATAGGCTAGAAATCCCTAAGATTGTATGTACAGTAGAATGGGGGAAATAAGTTTGTGCAGTAATGTGGGGTAATTTTTTTACTACTTGACCTATGTTGTCCCCTTTATGTTAATACGAGCGGGTTACACCCGCCGCTTCGCCAGCCCATCAAACACACACAACGCACACATCACACCAACAACCACACACACACCCACTCACACACATACACCCACACACACACCACACACACACAATTTCATTAGGTTTTAAAAAAACGTTAATATTTTTGTCGCCCATCTATTTTCTGTCCTTACCCGGCGTAGCTTTAGAATGGCTTATCAGAATTTCGCGATCGATATGTCAAATGAAAGCAAAACTTCTCGCTTGATTGATAGGTCGTCGCGACAAATTTCAAGAAAAAATGTCATTTAGGTCAAAAAACGTGAATATTTTTTGCGTCACGCATCCATTTTTTATCCTTACTTATTGTAGCTTAACCTTAAGGAGATATAACTTAGCCTAGAAGAATTCCTGATCCAAACGGACCGATGTGCAAAATTTTAGGTTTCTCGGTCAAACCGTGCTGATTTATATAAAGAACATCCATACACAATTACACACATACTACAACAGACAGCTTTCTTTTATAGCTGCAGACCGGAGCTCGCGGGCCGCATGCGGCATGCAGGTGGACAACATCTGATCTACACTATAGACTTTACTATACTATACCCTCTGAAGAGCTTGTTATTTATTTCATAATTCAATATTTCATTGAAATTTTACCATATAAACAATCAAATATTTTTATTACTTCAAACTATTTATGTAAGAAAATGTATTAAATACGAAATTTTATACAAACAAATAATTCAAATATAAAGTAATAAAAATAATTATATTTCTGTAACATGTTTCTCTCTATTTATTTTTTTTACTTAGATTTTACACTTGAAAATAATGTAATGTTAGCCTGAAAGGGTAATAATTAATTGATCATTAATTAATTCTGAACATACTCAAATAAATTTTTTGGTGGTTTTATAAGAGCTGTATTCTCATGGTGATCAATTTATTACCACATGTACAATGTTAAATTTCTGTTTAATTGTTTATCTGCGGGAGGACTATAAGTCTGGCTGGGGGACTATAAAAATGGAGTAGACCAGCATTGGCTTGGTTCTGGGGCCATTGTCAATTATTAACCTCCTTATAAAAGACAGTGGTAGAACTGCTGAGTCATTTATCCACTATCTGGCTACCATCGTTCACGATGAAACTATGATGATGTACAATTACTGGCTGAAACCCGGTACTTCGTCGCAATTTAGGTTTTTGCCCGTGGCTGGTGTCTTTTTTAGGATTTTCTAAAAATAATTTCTTACTACGCACCTTCATACCAGAAGGAGATTCTGTGCCAAATTTGGAGTCATTTGGTTCAACCGTTTCGGAGCTGCGTTAATATGAATCAATGAATATAAAAGGATTTATTACGATTGACTGAAAAAGGAAAAAAATAGCACTTTCACCCAATGCTTACATATTCTAATACCTACGTAGTAACGTACATATTCCATTGAAAAAATTCCGAGATGGAGGCGGGTGGAACCACCTGAATCTAAAAATCTAATGTGGGTTACATCTAAAGCAGCAGATGTAACAGAAGTATTTAACCACTTGAAAACTGGTATTTTATTACCCGGCTTCTAATGCTGAAAACATGCTTTACTATCATCGAGAAAAAAACATTATTTAGGTCTTTCACGCATACAGTATGGTAAAATCTTATAAAAGTATGCTTGCGTACAGCCGAATTCATGTGAACCACTTCGTTACGGACATTACTGAAATACATCCGGCCTTGCTACTACTCCCCTTTCACATCTTTCCTCACCAACCTCTTCTTGTCTCTCTTCTTCTTCTGCTTGAGTTTCTTCTTTCTCTCCAGCGTCTCCTTCAGTCGCTTCAACTTGTGCTTGTTTATCTTCTTCCCATCCTTCGTCTTGATGACCAGTCCTCCTCCTTTCTGAGCGGGACTAGCGCCGGCCGCCGCCAGAGCTTTTTCCTTCTCCTTCTGTTTCTTTATCATTCTGAATGCCTCCTTGATCTTTTTCTTTTCAGCAAGAGTCTCCTCAGCCGTCGTTTTCTCGCTTTCCTTCTTCAAGTCGATCTTTTTATGAGTCAACTTTTTGGCTTTCTTCATCAGATCACCTGAAAAAGAAAAATGATTGTCGTCATAAAAGAAAATCTGGCTAGGGAGTCTAGTGACTGTAACAATAGAAAATGGACCAACAGCCTGTAACAGGAAGCAGATCAGCAGTCTGGCTGGATAAACAGGAAGATCAGCAGCCTAGCTCTAGCTGGATAAACAGGAAGTAGACCAGCAGTCTAGTTGAATAAACAGGAAGTAGATCAGCAGTCTGGCTGGATTAACAGGAAGTAGATCAGAAGTAAGTCTGCCTCGAAGACTAGATCGGCCAGCAGACCTAGATTCTATAGCTATAGAGCTTTAAATAAAGAAATCTTCACGTCCTAACACTGCACACCGTGTTCCATACAGGTGTAGGTATAGACGAGCGGTCTAACCATGTATAGACTAGGTTATGGCAGGGTGGTAAACAATGGTATAAACCTTCAAAGATTGCGTGAGAGGCGACGCAGCCAATTCCTTCTGGATATTAGTTCAGGAGGGTGAGATAGTAATATACTAAAAGTTCTGAAGTCTAGGATGGGGGAAACGGAGTGGGGGGGAGGGGGTTAAAGTGTTTCAGAGGAGTGAAAAGAGCTCCCATTATCGGACTTTCGCTTATATCTATTCGCTTGAATCAATTTAAAAAAACTTTCATAAACTCTTTGGTTCAGAAAACGATGGATCGACGAGCAGGTAAGAATATCTTGGAGGAGTTTTCAACCTTGTACGAAAAAAAAAAAGAATTGACTCATTTTCAAACATAAAAAATAAAAGATTCTTCATTGACCGATTGAAAAATATATTAAATTAATCAAGATGTGAATGACATTTCACATTCACATCTTGATTTTGTGTCTTTACTAACCTGTAAGGAGCTCAGTAATGTCATTCTCATTGGCTGGCTCAATTCTCAATGACGCCTTGTCTTGTTTCTTTATTTCCTTGGCCACTGCTTTCACTTCGTATTTCTGCCCGCCAGTCGCTTCAATTGTTGCCGGAATTTGGCTGGGGAGACATACTTGGGATTTTCCCAGATTGTTTTTCCTCCGAACCCGCCATCGAAAATTTTGATAGGATTGAGGCAGAAACGTGGGCCTGAGTAGAAATGAATAATGACAAATGGGTTTTTTAATTCAGCCAGAGGTTTTCTTCTAACAGATACTATAAAGAGGGAGTAGTCATGTAATACTGGTATCTATCACTTTTGAGAGGGAATAGGCAAGTAAAACTGGTATCTATCACTTTGACAGGGAGTAGGCAAGTAAAATTGGTATCTATCACTTCTGAAAATTAATAAAATAAGAAACCGTCACGTACCCACAAAGATTGCTTCACGTAGCCACTGTTTCTCTGGGGTAGGTTTGTCCTCTCACCAGTAAACCAAACTTAACGACTACACCATATTTATGTGACTTATGACAAGTAGATGAATGTATCTTACTTACCAATTTCAACCAGAGCTCCATCTTCTGACAAGATTTGATAATTTCGGAACCAAATGCGATTGTCCAGAATTGAAAAGCTGATTACATGGTCAATGAAAGGCTGACTCTTGGGCAGATCTTTAGGAGTTCCAAATATCTAAATGATTAAAGAGAAAACATAACACTCAGAAAATTAATGATCGAAATGTCTTTACATTTCTTATTTTTGCAAGATTATAAATTCGTTTCTTAAGTTTTTGTATTTTACTATTCTAGTTTTTTTATATAAAAGAATAATCTTTAAGCTGATTAATCGTACTTGAACTTCAGGTAGAAAACTGAAAAAAGGCCAAAATTTAGAGATTTCTTCGTACCCCTGAAGTAAGCTCCAGGTGTTTTTGTTTGAAAACTTGGTCAAAAGACAACAGAAAGGTACCCACCAACATCAGAAGTTCAGAAAGTTTTATAAGCTCAAATGCCAATTTGACAGTGGTATTACCTGAGTCAAAAGCTCCTGCATGAGACGGTAGTGGGGTTCCTGGTTGAATTTGTCATCAAAAGACAACAAAGGTCGAGATCCTTTTAGACTGTTACCAGTGAGTTTGAGCTCTCCCATTGTGAACACTGAAAACCAAATTCATATTTATGTATCGATCATGTACAAAATGTAGTCCAATAACGATACTTTATTTGTCGAAGTAGTCCAATAACGAGAGATTCAAATACATTCTCAGGAAAAAAATCTTAGTTTTTTTTTAACTGTTTTCTATGTATTTTGACCCGCTGAATCCGATATTTTACTTTTCCTACTCGCCAGAAGTGAGCGAACTGCGACAGCCGCACTTTTTCTGCAATATTTCTATATTTTCGCTTATAACTCAAAAGCGGTAGGTTTTGAAGTAATAACTATTACATACAAAGTTTTAGTCGATTAAATTTGCTATATATTATATTCAACAACCTTACCAGTAGGACCGACCAGACCGCCGCCAGAGGTCGCCTCGAAATGTTTTCTCTTTGAGGGAAGAAGCACCCCTGGAGGTTCTAAAAATGACTTTTTAATAAATAAAAAAATTTAATATAGGGTTTCTGTATATTAGGAAGGTATTATGGTCAATTCCCATGAATTTTTCGATATCTCGAAGTTGACAAAATATACTGGCGTATATGCATATTACGGATTCAGTCAGGGGTTTTATGAAAGGTTAATCAACAAATGTATGAGAGTTGTGTCATACATTTTTTGATCTTTACAATTGTTTAGCCAAAAAAACGCAACAACAAAAAAACACAAATATCAGCCACAAACACCACATTTTAGTGGTTTCTTGCGTTTTTGTGTGTGTGTGTTGTATGTGTAATTCTCCAGATGGTATAGGTTATCTATTATCTACCAAATAACACACACACACACACACACTTGGTCAAAAAAAGTTAATATTTTTCCTGTCACCCATATATTTTTTCACCTAACCCGGCGTAGCTCCCAAACACCACATTTTAGTGGTTTCTTGCGTTTTTGTGTGTGTGTGTATGTGTAATTCTCCAGATGGTATAGGTTATCTAGTATCTACCAAATAACACACACACACACACTTGGTCAAAAAAAGTTAATATTTTTCCTGTCACCCATATATTTTTCACCTTACCCGGCGTAGCTCAAGAACCGCTCATCAGAAAAGTAGTTGATATTAAAAGTATTTTAAGTTATCAATCAATACGTCAAATGTAAGCTCAAATCCATGAACTTGTGACGTCTGTCCGAACTGGATTCAAACTCTGACTACTGGATCACTAATGTCAAGTGAAAAACTTACCACTCTCTACAAGACACTTCAAAGATGGACCCGTATTGACATTTGTAAACCACATATAGAGATCCCTTCTCAGTCTACCCTCAAACAGAATGCATTTGTTACAGTTCTTCATTTCACATATCTGAAAATAAAGAAAATATTGCAGGTCATTTCATGGTAATTATCTAAGTGATAGTAATGTTTTGGGTTCTCTTGAACATGTTTAATATTGAACTAGCCGCGTTTCAGCTACGACTGCGGCGCAGATGACTTTACAGAAGTATTTATTTCATCAGTTTCACATAGAAGGATAAGGTCAAATAGATGATATTTCTGACCTTTTTTGTGTCTAATAACATTTACAAAACATTTCCGCACATTTTGCTTTCATGGCAAAAAAATGGAAAGTTGAAATTTTATTTAAAAACTAGTCACTGTTCCCGCTGTTTAAATCAGTTAGGCAACTTTAAAAGATTTTTAAGATCTTTGTAGCTTGTTATTCGTTGTTTTGATGGCGAAAATTGCTTTTACTGGTATATTTACAATAGTATCAGTCATTTCCTAAATATTTTTTTCCATTTCAAGTGACCCAGCCTAGGTTTTCTTGGGTAGGAATTTCCAGCCTCATGTGCTAAGAGGGAACAGATTTTTTTGTTAGAAAATTTTGCCCAACCCAGGATCAAACTAAAGATCCCTGGACCAGTGGCAGTAGTCACAACTGTTACAAGAAGAAGGCTTGAAAGTTTTAAAAGAACATTAAAATCACATTAATTGTTTCTTACCTCATTTACAACAGTCAAAGTATCTTTCCTCTCCATTTTAGTACCAGGACGCGAGTGAGGGAGCATGTTCAGTAAATTTTTCATGAGATGTCTGTCTGTGAATGAAATTCCTCTGGAGGCAAAAATCAGAACTCTTTGCTTGTTGATCCATCTTCTCTGAAAAGTTAAATAATGTGAAATTAATAAACAAAATCAAGATCAAAAGTTTAAGTCAGAACTTATATCAGAGGCACGCTTCCTCTCGGTAGTGAGTTTGAAGAAATGTTTTACCTTTGAAATGTATTTTATATACTATCCTTTCTCCCATTAAGAACAATTTGCAAAATCTACACTGAAGTCCACAGAAGTATAACAAAATAGTCTTTTGATTTCGCCCTAATATATTACTTCTGATAAATTTCTCATATTAGAAAGCAGAAGTATTATGTTCGTTTTTGGAAAACTCATGTTTTAACTGCATTCAAATCTCTATCTTGAGCCGTTAAAAAGATAAAAATCCGGTTCGGGACTTTTTGTTCAATCTGTATGGAGAACCACCGCCCACAGCCACTCTGGAGTCAGATGCTTTATAAGGGTATTCTCCGTGTGCACCCTACACTGTTAGCCGCTCATTTCACCCATTGATTTTGCTATTTTTTCGTCATCATCTTTTTATTGTATCTGGGAAGACAGTTCAACATTCTAGCTATGTGTAAGAATATACATAACTATCCAGGTATTTTGTTTCAAAAAAATATATTTTGTTTTTAAAAAAGTATTTTTTTTACTACATCTACACTCAGTTTTCAAGCTTGTAAACAAGAGAAGCAGAGCAATTATTGATGAGTTCCCATATGGTGTAAGGAGATATTGAAGTTTTGAAATATTCATAAAATTATAGGAATAAGTACCTAATAAAAGTTACATTATTGAATCTCCTTTGCTGCTGTTACATTTCTGAAAATAACATGCATATTTTTTTATTTTCAATGAGGAAAAGAGTTCAGGTACCTTTTGTATGACTTGTTCATCAGAATTTCTGGTTGGTGGAGGAATGTCATCTTTTTTAGGCATTACTTTGTCAGTTTTTTTCAATGATTTCTTTTGTTTTCTTTTAGGTTTGATGATTTTTGAAAACTGGAAAGAAAAATATATTAATCATGATTTTTTTTTTTTTTTTTTGATTGTGTAGTTTAAACTTGGTACATTAATGTAGTTATTCTAATTTAAAAATAAATATGATTGATGCTAGGTTGCTGTTCAGATTTTGGAACAACATTTCAACAAACTAGCGCCATGTTTACAATCCACTCAGTTGACTCTAATACTGCACTATTGTTGACTCCCATACTGCACTATTATCCGACTTCTCTTATTTCCATAGTGTGATGAGCTAAGCTATCATATTCTGGGGCTTCTCCCCAAATATAAAACCCATCCTTCTTCTTCAAAAGAGAGCTGTCTGCAGTGTTTTTCGGTCTGGATCGAATGATGTCATGTAGACCTCTGTTCAGACAACACAAGATCCTTACTGTTTATGCTCAGATTATCCTGGAAGCTCTTGTCTTGGTCCACAAACTATCTCCCTACTGCCTAGGCACAATAATGTCCATCAATTTAACACTAGAGACATTGACAACATCATCATCTCAAAAAATAAATTGATGGATAGGTCTTATCTTTGCCTGGACATTAAATTATATAATAAATTACCTCCTGCATCCAAAGAACTGAGAGGAGATGAGTTCAAAACAAACCTAAAAGATCAACTCCTCGATCTAGCTCCTTATAGCTTTGACAAGTTCCATGGCAGCCTGAGTACCCAACTAGTCAAACTTCATTACTACCTTGTAGTCATCCCTGTTTTTCCCTCATGACCTTTTCGTTTTTATTTGTGTTTTATACATATTTCTTTTTTCTTTTCTAGCCCTCAAAATATTTAAATGCTTTTTTTTCTTAATGTTCTACCTAGTATACTTATTTTAATTTTAGCATGTAAGTTTGTACACATACAATACGTATCTTTTTGTACAATAAAATTGAAATTTCACCTTCTTTGATACCTAAACCCCCCTAATTGGTAGTCAAGTGGTTAAGGCACTAGTCTGGTACCTAATCCAGGTATAATAGGGATCCGTAGGTTTGAATCCCACCCAATGCATGAAATTTTCCTCATTTATTAGAGTGTACAACCACATAATAATAAAACTCTGGGTTAGATGGTAGAAAATGCTTTAAGCATTTACCTTGCTTGATGGTTACTATCCACTGAAGAGTACCTATTCTTAATATATTATTATTATAAAATTAGGAAAATTAGTCTATTACCTTTTTAGCAACTGGTTCATCAGAATTTTTAATTATTGGAGAAGTGCCTCCTAGTTTCAATTCTGTTTTTTCATTGTTTTGCAATGATCTCATGAGTTTTTTCTTTAGCTTAGTCATTTTTGAACTGGAAAAGAAGAAATAGAATATTAAGTTTGAAAGACTTTTCTTTATATCTAAACATTTTACAGGATGATTAAAAAGTAGGTAAATCAGTTAACCACATACAGCAGGGTGTCTACTAAATGGTCAAAGTAAAATTCCCTGACTTTTCCAGGTTTTCCAGGCCATTTTTCCAGTTTCTCCAGTCTCCTTTTTTAGGAGACGTTATATGAATATTATATAAGACCTGCTAAAATTTTGTTAATTTTATAAAAAGTGATTAAGAGTGTTTTGTGTTTCTTACCAAAGAAGCATTATCACACTGCTGGATTACAGTGGCGCCGCAGGCAATTTTTTTTTATTTTTCATTTTCATGACAAAATTGGATCTTGAAAAAAATTCCCTGACTTTTGGTGTTTTTTCACAAAATTCCCTGACTTATGGTGTTTTTTCACAAAATTCCCTGACTTTTCCCTGACTTTTTCGGTCTCGAAAAAATCCCTGACAATTCCAGGTTTTCCAGGTTTTCCCTGACCAGTAGACACCCTGTACAGGGAGGGTGTCCCACCAAAGTTGGACACCTCAAATTACTCAGTCCCTGTTTTGAAAAGGGTATATGTTCTAACTGTGTGCTTACAGTCTATGCAGGTCATGGAAGTTTGATAAGTTGATAAATAGTGTTTTGAAGTGAATATAAGATAATTTCAGTAAAAAAAAAAACCAAAAGTCCAACAACCAAATGTATATTACACAATTTACCAACCTCTGTAGCTTGATCAATAAGGTGGTAGACTAGTACCTGGAGGTTGGTGGTTCAAGTCCTGGTTTCAGTGTTGATTTAGTATCACAAAAGTGATAAACACAATTATGATAACTTTAACATAAATTACACAATTTTTCATGCACTGAAGTCCTCATTGTGGCCGCCTACTGAGGAAGTGTAACCCTGGAATAATTGAGATCAAATAGATTCCACAGAATTATAGGTACTCACTACTTTTACTTACTTTTAATTATATTGGTAAAGTGTATAAACGGCTTTACTAATTGAAGAAAATATTGTACTGCAAGGCTCTTTATACTTTATTTCATATTGTTATGGTTTTAATTTAATAATTTCCGATATAGTAACCACGGATTGCAAACTCAACTACTCAAGGGTCTTCAAGAACAAGAAATTCAAGTCTCGTGCTCCGATATTTTCTATTGGTCTTTTAAAATTTGATTTTTGAATTCTCCCGGACTTCATGAATTATTAGTACGCAGTGTGCACTCTAGCGTAGAATTTTATGTTTAAAATATAATGACCCGAATTTTTAGGGTTTAAAACTACATGTCATACGAAATCTAAGAACTATTAGCTGTCTGTATTTTTCTTTCTAACCAAAGTGGATTCAAATGGAATAAAATGGATGAACTGGAAGAAAGACATTTTTCTTCTCGAAGAGGAAAAATCTTCTTCCAGTTTGGTTAATCAAAATGGATTTCAATTCTGTAGAGTTCTAAAGATATAGGAAGTGCCCTATGACCTATCCTGTGGTCATACTTATTTTGGGCCCCAACCCCAACCGGGTCTTCTGGCCTTTAATCATAATTTTTTTCTCTCTCTCTCTCTCTCTCTCTCTCTCGCGAATTTTAAATAGAACTTTTTCAAAAGTGTCTACCTGTCCTACAAGCTTCTTTCCTGTAGACATAAATGAGTTACGCCCTGTATTATACAGAATACAGATTAGGGTTTTGTGAATAATCCCTAAATCAATCTTTGCTAACTTCACGCACTAGTCCATCAATTTCTCCAATGGGGCTTTCCCAAATGACTATTTTTTTCGAGCAGATGATTGATTCTAATGTAAAAAGACCCGAGGAACACGATTTCGATGTCCAAAAATTAAAAAAGTCATTCCTTAGGGATGAAAAGGCTTCCCAAAGGTCTTCCTCGAAATAACGCAATCTGATTGGTCGCCTACGCTGTGACGTCAAGAGTATGTAAACAAACAATTTTGAAACGCTATTTCGAATTTTGTGTGTAGAATTACATTAGAGTTGAATGTGAAGAGTCGATTTAAAACTGTAATAAATTTGTGAATTTTAACTCTAATACAGTATTTTAAACTTTAATGTTAACTAACAATGTCTAAAATATCAGTAGATGACGGTATTGCAAAGGCTGTCAGTGGAAATTTACCTGCAGTAAGGACTTTTACAATGGCCAATTTCTTCAATTTACGCGTGCTGCAGACGTGCTTAGCAAACCAAATTCAAGTGCAGCCAGCCGTCCAATCGCTCGCTTTGGTTAAGAAACGTCCAGCGTGGTTAGGGCAAAGATAGGTGAACGCTTTGGTTTAATTTAAAATTCATCATTGGTAGGTAATTACAAGCCCCACGATTTACTGACTGAAGTAAATCTGAGAAGGATAACTTTAGTGTGTATGTTGAAAGTATTGGATTGCGAACTATACAAGGTTATTGTGTTATGTAAAACTAAGAAGTTATGTGCCATTTATATACGTATAGGCTAGAGATTTTATCAAAGGAATCTCTATATTGCTTTTTTACGTCCGACTATCGAATATGACGCTAATGTAAATCTTCTTCGTATTGGGTATTGCATTTTTTTTGTTTTAAAACAATTAACGGACACAATGCTTCTTCGTGATTGATTCGCACTGTATACCTGTAGCTATTTTGAGATTGGGAGTGTTAACAATAAGTAACAACATCATCAGTTTTCTGTGAAAGTGAAACGTGAATTTGCAGTGTTCAAAGGCCCAGCATCCTAATTCGATCGTAGCAACCGGTTTTGACAGACAGTATGCTGGACTCTTAAACCCTTCCCGAATCACGAATTCTCACAGAACGAAAACAGAAAATAGAAATTACAAAGGTCGCGACTGTATAGTATCGGTAAGCTAGCTTCGAGGAGTCTAGAGAGAATACCGCGTTTTCAATCGACGTGTTCCACATTGTTTTCACAACGTGTTCCACAAACAATTCCTGTAATAGTCAGCTATAGTATCAAGGATAGTATTTATAACAAATTAAATACTGTTTTTCATTCACTGAAGGCTTGAAAAATCAATTTCATTAGTGATACCTGTGGAAACTGTAGTATTTCAAAACTCCAAATTTTTTGTTTACATACTCTTGACGTCATCAAAACAAAAATGGCTGCCCGCGAAAATTAGAGTGTTTCAAATTTTCCAATTTTCAAATGAAATTTTCTCAATGATTGCGATTCCAAAATTGAAAATGAATGTCACCAATAGAATCAGCGTGTTCTAAACCATAAGAATAATTGGTTTGTAAAAAATGTGGGAAAGCCCCATTTTGAATTTTGGGAAACACTTAAATATTAAAGAGAAGCCTGTTTTCTCCCTTCTCTTCTGTTTGGATTTCGATATTCGAGATCTTTGTAAAATTTTAGAAAAATCAACAAAAAATGTTAACAATTCACTGAGTGATAAGGATTCTGGATATATCTCTAGGTTCCACTGGTAAGAAAATAAGTTTTAAACATCTATCTAGTCGTAGGATTCATACATTCTTTGGGGGGGTCATACCACTATCCCTCTTATCTAAAAAAAAAAACAAACAAAATAATATGAAGAGTAAGTAGGAACCATTCTGGATTTATTTCTAGAATCATAAAGTTCAAGAGTATCCTTCCTGTATTTACCTCTTAAAAAGAGTGATAGTAGATATGTGTTCACTGGGGAATATACAAGATAATAGGCTTCAGCAAATATCTAGTAACTATCTCAGACTGGATTTTGTAATCTGGACAATGTAGAGTTTCAACACTATGCAAACAGCTTCTATGACTTTTTGAATATTATTTCTTTAAGAAGATTTTGCATATTTTTGC